>JAODAL010017129.1:0-78675 GCA_025379985.1 Phyllomedusa bahiana
CTCAAAACCAGGTCTTGAGTTTAGGCCCTTTTTCCCCTTTGCACTAACACTTTCTTTGATTTCCATTACAGCGGGGAAAAAAAACTCCAGCTATTTTCACGGAAGTTGGGTTCTTAAAAAAATTTCATATGAAAAAAAAAATAATGTTGGGGAAAAACCCCTTTTCATTCACTGAAACAAGAGGCTCCAAAAATTGAAAAGCTTTTCTTGGGTGAACAAAAACCCCCTGGGAAAAAAAAGGTTTAAATTTCCCAATTTTCCCTTTTTCTTACATCCAAGAGATTTTTCTTCCCCCCCTTTTCCCTCTACCCCGGGTATTGAAAAAGTCCCAAACTAGGTTTAAAAGCTTTAATTCGATTTGGGGTAAAAATTTACTCAGGAAAAGGGTAGTTGTTTGAAAAAAGGGCAATATCAGGGGTTTTAAAGAACTTTGAAGAATCATATGCCCTCCATTAAACATGAGGGTTGGGGATTTTTTTTGCTTCAAAAAGTTTTCTTAATATTTCTAATTTGGATAAATTTTGCATGTTAGGAATGATTTTGGACCCTGACTTTTTTCTTTTTCTGGCAGTTTTGGGGGGCACCACAATGGGTGCATCCTGTGCGCATTACTAACAAAAAAATTTTCTTGGAGCATGTTTCAGAAAATATGGGTTTTACTGAACCAAAACCCATTTGATTGAAATGGTGCCTTTTTTTTGGGGGGAGATTTTTTATGAAATTTTTTAAGTTACTTACACATTTTTCAGGGAAACTTTGAAAAATCATTTCTTGAACACAAAAATCAAATATAAATTTGGACGTTTAAAAAGTTTAATTTTGAATTTAATTCCATTTTTTATGATGGTTTTTTTTATTTAATTTAGGGGGAAAACTTTGACCAACTTTTGTTGCATCACCTTTCATTTTAAATTTGGGAAAAGTTTCATTAAAGGGCATTCCATTTTGGGCAATTTTAGAAAGAAAGGGTTTTTTTGAATAAACGAAAAACGAGCTTTTCAAGAGAGCAAATCATTTTAAAGGGGGAAAGATCTCCTTCAAACAACACTCTTAGGGTCCATTCACAACAAAAATTAAAAGGTAAGATTTTATTACGGACTTTTTTTCCCCGGTTGGGAAGGGGAAAAGGGGGAAATCTCTTGGGGGAAGGGTTTTGGGGGCATCTTTAACGGAAAATGGGGGGGAATTGGGTTAAAAATTTAGGCACAAAAATTTTTTTTTTTGGAATTTTTTTTTTTTACAAACAACCCCTAAATGTTTTATTTTTTTTTTTTAAATTTTTTTTAAAATTTAAAAACTTTTTTAAATTTTTTTTTATTTTACAGATTTACAATTTTGTCACTTAACGGACTTGACTACCATTGGGGTTTAAATGTTTGTACACCCCCTTTGGCATCGTTCACAGGGTTATTTGGCCGCGGGGATTGGGGCCATACTGCCGCTTTGGGTTTTGCGCTTCATTTCGGGTCCAACCTCCTTGTCAAATTTCGTAATCCCCCAGTTTTTCATAGAGAACGTGGGAAAATTTGTCGCTCCTCCCCGCTCGGCAATCCGCCGTTTTTTTGGGGGAAAGTGACATGCACATTTTACGGGGCCTACGCGCCGTAAAAAAAGCATTGTCTATGGGCCGGCGAGCAGCCCCCCGGGCCCCCCCCGACCCCGGGAAACCCCCCCCTTATTCAAAGCCGTATTTCGGGGGGGATCCATCCCGCAAATACGGTTTGAATAAGCCTGTAACACACCTTAGCATTTATAAGCAATGCAGAAGGTTTACCAAAAATCATGTTTCCTTACTACCTCCCTTTAAGGCTTCCAGCTGCCATTTAATTTGTATCACCCACTAAGTGGGCAATTATTCAACGAAGTGGAATTGTTTAGAATTTTCGGGAAAATTTTCGATCTGAACGAAGTCGTAGTTTGGGGAAATTCGGGGAAAGAAGTGTTTTTTTAATTGATAAAATGGCTGCAACACATGGCGTTACATGGGCAAAGACTCGGGGAGGAAAAAGGGCGTAGCCTAAAAATGGCAAAAAGAAGGAAATCAGAGCCCGGGTGGGATTCGTGCATCACCGCACTATAAGGCCCGGGCGCGACGCTGGAGCTCATACCACTCTCACTGTACTGAGAGGGAACGTTTTCCGCGGCTGCTTATATGTCTCATATAAAAAACTCATTTTTGATACAGCATTTTTTTGGGGTGTCACGCTTGTCTCAAGACTGCTTCTTTTCATTCAAATTCTGATTTTGTGGGTATTGGAACGAAGCCCCAGTGTGCGCCAATCAGCTGCATATACTTTTAATGCTACGCTCATTCTTCACCCCTTGAATATCCAAGGGGTTTATCAACCTTTCCTTTGTATTCTTTTAAAGAAACATTTTTTTAAACAATCCAAATACCATTTAATTTGTGGTTGCTCATTTTTTTTGCGCTTTTTAAATCCAGGGTTTAATTTAAAGGTTGTTCTGCGTTGTGGTCACTAAAAAAAACGTATTTTTTCATCTCCAAAGAAGAAATTTTTTTTCCTGTACATAATTCATAACCAAGGTTAATTATAGTTTTTGCGATATTTTCGACAAAGTTGAAATCACACGGTTTTTATGTTGATCGATTTTTTTTTTGATCACGCGATAAAAAAGGTCAAAAACTGCTCATAATCTATTAATATCTCGCCATTTTCGGCGCTTCCCCGTCATTTTGGCGGCCAGCAAAAAACACTTAAGAATAGAGCAGGGGGAGCTGTTGGCGACGTCATGACTTGGATGTGTAGGTTGCATTGGCGGAAAAAAACACATGACCTCGTTTTACATAGAACAGCCCTTTCCCGTTCAATCGGTGTGCAATACTCAAAGCATAACGGCCCTCTGCCTCTGGCAAACAGCTCAGGAAATTATTCCAATTGTTCACAAACAGCTCACTTTTTGCTGTGATCCTTAGAACTTTGTTAACAGAGATTTGCAATTTTTGGGGAGTTAGGAGAATTTTTAAAGGGGCATCACCCCTGCAAAGTCCAAGGAGGGGGGGGGGGGGGGGGGGCCGGGGGCGAACACAGAAAACTCTTTAAAAAATACTGGATATTTTGCACCCCAGACTCAGTGTAGACATTGCATTGCAGTAGCTTTATTATTAACATTTTTCTATTGAAATATTAATTGGATATTGGGCAGATTAAAAAAAAAAAAATAAGGTTCTCTGAACTTATAATAGGATACAGATCTTTTCTAGTAACTGGCGGTCGAATTTGTTAGGTGCAAAACGCACACTTTATTATCAGAATACATTGTCAGGTAGGTGTTCGTTTTCAATTTTGGCCAGTCCAGCTATGTGATAGAGCCAACCTTGCAAGTTTAAATTTAATTCCCAGCAATTTTTGTAGTACACCACAAGGTTTGATAGTGTGCCAGAAATTACCTTTTATTATCCGTATTACATTTCAGATACGTGTTTTTTTGCACTTTGGCGCAGGTCCAGCTTTGTTGATAGAGCCACTTGCAGTTAAATTTGAATCCATTCAAATTTGTAGTCAACCACAGGTGAAATTCATAGGTAAAAAGTATAAAGCACAAGCCCAATAAAAGAGAGAGCTTGCTGAAAAAATGTCCAAGGGATAACTCTGCCTATTTCACCAAACGTAAATTAACCAATTAATATATAGAAACAAATGACACCAGCGCTAACTCTTCTATATGTCCTCCAACTAAATGTAGCAACTTTCCAGAAAATAAAAATAGCTCAACAATCACTGTGAATTGAAGCAATGGTGAAACACCTGATCCAGTGTTAGTCCACAATCAGCTCTTCTACACCTAATCAACTCCGTATCTCACAACTAAGTCTTTATAAAATTACACATAAAAGCACAATAATTACAGAACTCTTGCAACCAATACCAAAAAGCTCTTTCCATAAAATGCAAACCGATCGTATTATATCTCACAGCGATCCACTTTACTGACAAAGTAAGTGAATGGAACGTTCGTGTTCAAATTAACCAAGCGCCTCCGGCCGGCAGCGCTCAGAACATCCAACATGTAAAAACTAACTGGCAGACTAAGTGACGTCACCATAGACTACAGAGGCTTGTTCCAATATAAAGTGCCAAAAATCACCTTTTATTATCCGTATACATTTTTCAGATACATGTTTTTGTTCACGTTGGCGCAGGCCGACTTTGTGATAGAGCACCTTGCAGTTAAATGTTTGAATACAGCAATTTGTAGGTCACCACAGGTGAATTTATAGGGTGCCAAAAATACCTTTTATTATCCGATACATTCAGGTACGTGGTTTTTTTTTCACTGTGGCGCAGCCAGGTTTGTTGATTAGAGCCACGCTTGCAATTTAAATTTGAATACAGCAATTTTTGGTAGTCACCACAGGTGTACTGATAGGTGCCCAAAATACCGTTTATTATCCGTATACATTTCAGATAGGTGGTTTTTTTTTCACTTTTGGTCAGTCAAGCTTTGTTGATAGAGGCACCTTGCAACTTAAATTTGAATCCAGCAATTTTGGTTAGTCACCATCATGTGAATTGAATAGGTGCCAAAAAATACCTTTTATATTATCCGTAAAATACATTTCAGATAACGTGTTTTTTTTCACTTTGTGCAAAGGCCAGCTTTCTGATAGAGCCACCTGCAGTTTAAATTTGAATACAGCAATTTGTAGTCACCACAGGGTGGAAATTGATAGTGTGCCAAAAATACCTTTTAATATCCGTATACATTTCAGATATGTGTTTTTTTTTCACTTTTGTCATGCAAGCTTGTAGAGATCAGAGGTACCTTGCAACGGTTAAATGTGAATCCAGCAATTTTTGTAGTCACCGACGGTGAAGAGTTGGATGGGTGCCAAAAATACCTTTTATTATCCGTATACCTTTTAGCATACGTGCAATTTTTACTTTGCCGCAGGCCGCCTTTTGTTGATAGAGCCACCTTGCAGTTAAATTTAAATACAGCAATTTGTATTCACCACAGGTGTAAATTGGATAGGTGGCAAAAATACCTTTTATTACCTTATGAACATTTCAGATAACTGTTTTCACTTTTGCCAGTCCCAGCTTGTTGATAGAGCCACCCTTGCAGTTAGATATTTGAAATACAGCAATATTGAAGTCACCACAGGTGAATTGATAGGTGCCCCAAAATACCTTTTAATATCCGTATCCCATTTCAGATACATGTTTTTTTCCACTTTGGCGCAGGCCAGCTTTGTTGATAGAAGCCACCTTTCAGTTAAATTTGAATAACAGCATTTTTGTAGTCACCACAGGTGTTACTGATATGTGCCAAAAATATAGTTTATTATCGGTATACATTTCAGATACGTGTTTTTTTTCAATTTGGTCAGTCAAGGCTTTGTTGAAAGAGGGACCTTTGCACTTAAAATTTTAATCCAGCAATTATGTCGTCACCGCCGGTCTATTTTTAGGTGCCAAAAATACCCTTTTTTATATTATCAGTAAACATGTCAGATACGTGTTTTTTTTCACTTTGGCGCAGGCCAGCGTTGTTTAGAGCCACCTTGCAGTTAAATTTGAATACATCAATTTTGTGGTCCCACAGGTGTATTGGATAGGTGCCAGAAAAATACCGTTTTATTATCCTGTATACATTTCAGATAGTGTTTTTTCACTTTGGTCAGTCAAGCTTTGGTAGATAGAGGTACCTTGCACTTTAATTTAAATCCATTCAATTTTGTTTTGATTTTAGGATTTGAGAATAGCTTGTGAAGTTGCCGTCCTTTTAATAAGAACTTTCCAAAACTCTCCATACCTTTCTCAAAATTTTTTATCTTTCTTTCCGAACATGGAGCGAGAATTCAGTGGTAAACGACAAAGAGGGGGTAGGACAAGGAGGGGAGGTACGAGAGAAGGTGCTCCTTCATTGCTGGCGACAACACACAAGCCAGGCGGATTGTCTGGTTGCAGGACCGTCAGGCCTGTCAGCGCTGGTCAGGGCCCATGTGAATCTCAGTAACGAACAGCGTCGCCAATCTTTCTTCATGGCTAATGCAACTGCAACCAGCAGTCTTACCTCCTCGTCTCTCCCGATTCCCGGCCACAAATTTCGTCATAAGCATCATCATCATCCGTCCCAACAATGAACAAGGCAGCCCAAATGACAACCTCGAGTACCCACCACTTTGGATAATCATTTTCTGAAGACCTCTTATGATGACAAAATGCGGGTGTGGGTTCAGAAGTAATGTTAAAAGAATCAAGAGGCCAAAGAGGATGATTTTTGTCTGCTTCATGACGGCCCAGTTACTGATGCCGATCATAGGACGATAAGGAAGCCGGTCAATGGCAAAAAAATCCAGGGCGGTCGGCAACGCCAGTTTTGCAGTGCCCCTTGCTTGTAGCCCGCTGCTTCTGGAATGGAGAAGTCCAGAACGACCAATTCAACGGCTGGTGAATGAGATGTACGACATTGCGGATCCATCGTGGTCTTTTTTCCGCAGAATTTGCTTGCGAGCGCTTTCAATCACTGGACGGGTAGGAAGACGATGTTTAGTTCAATACGAAGGAAAAATTCCAGCTGTACTTTCATAAAGTAGTAATCCACAATATTATTCGGAGGAAGGTAAATAAACAGAAAAGCTGTTTTTAATTTAACTTCCCTCCGAATAAATTGTTGGAAACATACTTTATGCAAGTACAGCTGGACATTTTTCCTTCGCTATTGATCTTCACATGAGCCCTTGTGTCCGTGCCTGCTTTCAGTTTTGCTATCGGTGAGCTGTTGTTACTATTATATGTCAAAACGGGTCCCTATCCTCAAAAAGGAGAGGCCGTCCCCGCTGACAAGTCCCTGATATGATTCCGCCCAGCACGGTCCAGCCGGAAACCCCGCTCCTCGCTTATCGCCGTCAAAAAGGGTCCAGGGACCACTCAAGCCTTGGCCTTCTTTGACAAGCCTCTGATTCACCCACGATGTCATATGCCGCCTTTTGTGCCGTAAACCATAAGTAGAGGCAAGAATCCTTAGGTGATTAACCACCACACAACATGTCTAGTCACATGCAGCGAATACATGAGTTGAAATGGAGGCAACACTTGCCAAAAAAGGCCAGACCAACGCCGGGCTTGTTTCAAACCCTGTCACAACCCTCTGTCTCTGCCTCCACCTCCTACCACACCACCAAGCGTTCCTCACTTGCCCATTCGTCTCTCAGAGTCAGATCAGGATCGCCTCCGCTTCAAGCCTCGCACCGTCGCCCCGACGTACCACCAGCACCACCAGAGACCCATCCTTCCCCTTCTCCTCCTGCCAGTTTTGCATGACCCTTGTTGCCACGCCGAACAGGCAGCAAGTCTAGCAGCCCAGCCTTCTGTCTCCAGGGTTTGGAGGCAGAAGAAACACATTAACCAAACTCCCAAAGCCAAAAACCTGAATGGTCCGGCATTGCATCTTTGCCTTGGAAATGTTCCTTCCATCTGGGGACACAGATTGGGATCCGCCACGTCATGGCACCTTGCCTGCCCCCCATTACCAGATGCCGAGCAGGCGATTCTTGCCAGAAAGAGCCGTCCCCTGCCCTGGCCAGCCACGTGTCATCTAAAATTTAAAAGGCGTTGGTCTGGCATAACTGAGTCCGGAAAAGTCCATCTCCCACCGACACATGACTAGTAAAGCAAACGGCCAAAGCCGCTATATCTCGTTGACAGCTCACTGGGTGAGCGGGGTGGGATTGCTCTGGGGGTGACATAGTGGCGCTCAGGGCTCGGGCGCACGCTCTTCAAAAACCGCAGGGATGGTGCAGGGCTCTTTTCCCCCCCAAGGTCCTCGTGGTGGCATCACGTGCCCAGGAAACAAGGCCTGAGTTGAAAAATAACTGTCTTGGAGACCGTCCACACACAGGTCAGGAGCTGTGGACGCTCTCCGCAGACGATAACCGGCGCTAGCTGGGTGGACAAGAACCTTGTGCCAGGCAGGTGGTGTGCATATACGGCAAATCTTCTGGCCACCCTTAATGATCGGGAAGGCTGGAGCACAGTCCCTTGCCTGGCACATGTCATGAACCGTCGTCGTCCAGGAAATTCTAAAGCGCTTGCCCCGGGTCCCTGGAGTGCCTGCTGAAGAAGGCTTCGAGGTCTGAGTTCGCACTACCGCGTTCGCACCCTGCTTCGTCCACGCCTGGCCTGCGTTGCAGCGTCAGCTCGGCCTCCCGTCAACGCGTGTCATTGGTTGACGTGGCAACCACGCCTGGAAAAAAAAAAAAATCCACCCTCCACAATGCACCACCAGCATTGTGGGAGGCATGCGCAATGCCATTACGCTGTACGGAAGTGACACATGCCTGACAAGCAGCGGTGCGGACCTCGGGTGTTGAGCCCCCAAAAGGTGGGGGCAGGTGAAAGAGCTTGCCCACCCTTCCCAGTTTTAAAGAAGCCAAAATGGCAGTGTGGACGATCCCCTTGTCGATGGCATTGTGGTGATCTTTGTTCTGGAACGATCGTTGGACATCAGGTCCCGCCAGCACGGAGGGGAGACGGACCAATGCGGACTGAGCTTTTCTTCCGTTGAACCCCAAAAAGGGCCCCGACGTTTCTAAATTTTATTGGTCTTCATTAGGCAGGGGTTTCGGGGCCCAGGGCTAGTGCAAGCGGGCCTCAGCTCTCAGGGTGCATCTCTAGGCAAGTCGGGCTGTGTTGAAGCTGTGCCGAAGGAAGCGGAGGGGGGGTATTCCTAGCCCGCGTTACGACGTCCCTCCCTTTGGAAAGGGGTTTGGGAAAAATTTGGGTGGAGGGGAAGTGAGGAAGATCTTTTGCTAGCCCCCCCGACCGAGGTTTGGAAAAAAGGGCCCTCCATCTCTACATGAGTGTTGGATGCCCCATTTCCCAAACAAGATCCTCGCTTTAAAGGGCCCATAAAAATGAACAACAGTAGGGGGGCCCCACCTCCGGGATCCCCGTCACAAAACAAAAATCAGCACTACCCCTTCCCACCCACCCAAATGAGAGAAAAATGAAGGAAATGGAGCCCTTGCTGATGAAAAACTGGAACATTGTTGCGTCTTTTCCTTTTCTTCAAATGTCATGGTGGAACAACCCCAGCGTTGTGCAGCGTAGAGTCCCAAGTGCCGTAGCGGCAGCAGCAGCAGGGGCAAGGTGGCAAAACCCTAATGGGTGACCTCTGGAAATCTTTTTACCACCTCCCCAAACGATGCAAGCGGGGCCCCTTACAACACCAGAGCCCGCTTAAGATCTGGGTGCACGACTATCTGGTTCAACCCGGGGTTTTTGTTGTTTTCCCGGCCCCCAATAGACTTTGGGTTTATCCAAAATGGATAAGGGGCCCGGTCGTCGCCCGCCATAGGGTGTTGTCTCCCCAGCAGCCAGCGTCATACTGAGCGACTTCGCCGCTGGGGGAGTCATTACAGACAAAAGCATCCGGCTTTCCCACAGATCCCTTCAAACCGAAATGGCCCTCTTGAAAAATTTTTTTTAAAAATGATCATTTCTTACTGAAATTTTTTTTTCTCGTTCCCAACAGTTCTTTTGCGGGTTTTGTGTGAGGAGACTGAAAAAGAACCAACGTTTAGCAAATCTTTCCCATTTATACCATCCTTAAAATTTTTTTCGCATTGTCAAGGTTTTGGGGTATTTTGTGTTGAGCGTTCGTTGCGATGTCGATTGTCGGCCACCATCGATAAGGTTTTTCGATGTGATAGTCGATCAACTCCGATGCCCATTAAAATTATGGGGAGAAACACCCTTATTTTAAACCCCCAAACGGCTGGAGAAGCTGGAATTAACAGCCAAACAGCCAAATGGAAAATGTACTTTGAAAAAACTTGGCTATAAAAAAGCCACAGAAAAAAGTCCACATCATTCATTTCCCCTGTTTTGACCCGCATGACCAAAAACCTGATCACCCAAAAAATTTAAAAAAAAATTCCCAGAAGGCAGTATTATTTGAAACCATCATTTTATTTTAAAATGGACATTGAATACCCCTGTCGGGGATGCAGCATGACCCTAAAAACCCTGCTGACCCGCAGATTAAAAAGTCCCGGGAAGAAAGTAGATTTTTGAACCCCATTTTATTTGAAGGACTTGAAAAACCCGTCGGGGCCCGCAGCATGCCCCTTAAAACTGTCTGACCCCAGTTAAAAAGTCCCGGAAAAAGGAGTCTTTAAACCACCTTTTTAGTTTCACTGCACTTTGACTACCTGTCCTGTACCGCCATGACCCTTTAAAACCTGTCTGACCCACAGTTTAAAAAAGTCCCAGAAAAAGGGAGTCTTTAAACCCCCTTTTTGTTTCACTGGAATTGACTAGAATGTCCTTGACGCGTATGCCATTAAACCTGTCTGACCCCCAGTTTAAAAAGTGCCGGAAAAAAGGGTCTTTCAACCACCATTTTAGTTGAACGGACATTTCAAACCCTGTCCTGGACCGCGAAGGCCCCTTTAAAACCTGTCTGACCCACAGATTAAAAAAGTCCCCATAAAAGGGAGTCTTTCAACCACCTTTTTAGTTGACTAGACTTTGACTTACCTGTCCTGGCCGCGTATGCCATTAAACCTGTCTGACCCCGATTAAAAGGCGGAAAAAGGAGTCTTTAAACCCACCTTTTAGTTTCGGGGGACTTTGACTAGAACTGTCTGGCCCGCGGATGACTTTAAAACCTGTTGACCCCCAAAATAAAAAGTGCGGAAAAAAGGAGTCTTTAACCCCTTTTGTTAACTGGACATTTACAACCCCTGTCCGGGCCCGCAGCATGCCCATAAACCGTCGACCCACAGTTTAAAAAAAATTCCAGAAAAAAGGTCTTTCAACCACCTTTTAGTTGAATAGACATTGACTTACCTGTCCGGACCCGCAGTATGCCTTTAAACCGTTGCCCCCCCAGATTAAAAGTGTGGAAAAAGGGTCTTTCAACCCCCTTTTTTAGTTGAAGGACTTGTAAAAAACTGTCCGTCCACGCATGACCGGGCCGGAGTTACGTGGGTGGGTGGAGCCAGGCTGGCCCCGCTTTTTTAACAGCGGGTTAAAAATCCCCTGATGAGCAGCAACGAAAAACTGTCGTGTGAGCAGGTGCGGAAGGGGAAAGTGGGGAAAACTCCGCCTTCCTCAATCACAGTCAAGACCGGGGTGCGTTTGGCATCCGTATGATGGGGACAATTTGAGCTTCACTTGGAAATCTGGTGGTTAAACGCTCCTGTTACACCCAGGTGCCCTTTTTTTTTGCATTCTTTTTTCTTTTACTCAAGTGCTGGGGGGAAATGGTCTTGTACTTTGTTCTCTGTCCGTGCTCCTACTCCAGTCCTTGAAAAAACCTCATCTGGTCTTTTTTTTTTTTTTTTTCCTGTCCCTCCCTTGTAAAATTCAGAGGAATTTTTTTAACGTATTTTGTAATGCAAGTTTTTTTGTCTTTAATTCTAGAAAACAATTTTTAAAATAGGATGGAATCCCCCCCCTGTCTTTGTTTCTCTTTTTTTTAATTTATTAAAGGGTTGTCTCAATAAGGGATTGTGCTATGTTAAAGATTTTGCAAAAACAAGTTTTTTTTGCAATATGTGTCCTTTAAACGTGTATCCCTTTTCCCTGTTTTGACAGCACCATCACCCTGACCCACTCTTGCAATTGGAGAACAAATGTCTGTTAGAAACAACATTTTTATAATAGGACTGTAGTATAGTGAAGTCACAGCAAAATCCCCCCAAAAAATTCAAAACATGACCCATGAGCCACATTGGACAATTGTGAAGAACAAATGCTTTTAAAAAAGAACTTTTTTTTTTTAAATAGGCCTGTAGTATGCTGTGTCACAGCAAATGTCCCCCAAAAATTCGCGGGGCCCCTTGAGCCACTTTGGCAATTGTAAAGAAAAAAATGTTGTTAGAAACAACATTTTTTGAATGGACCGTAGTTAGCGCATGTAACAGCAAATTCCCCAAAAATTCAAAACTGCCCCATGAGCCATTTTCTTTTTGGTGAAGAACAAATGTCTTTTAAAAAACAACATTTTTTAGAATAGGCCCTGTAGTATTGTGATTTAAAAAGGCTGACCCAAAAATTCAAAAAAAATGACTTCTCACCCCACTGTTAAAAATTTGGGGGGAGAAATGCCACTTAAAACCCAATTTCTTTTCCAAAGGCCATAATTATTGGTATCTCACGCAACATGCCCCCAAAAAATTAAAATATGATTCTCAGCCATATTAAAAATTTGTGGGAGAAATGCCTTTTTAAAAGCCACATTTCTTTTCCAAAAGGACCAAAATTTTGCTGTATTCACAGCAACATGACCCCAAAAATAAATTATAATATGACTTCTCAGCCACTGTTAAAAATTTTTTTTTGAGGAAACATGCCCCCAAAAACCATTGACAAAGGAAAAATTCAAAGGGGATGAAGTGGTAAATGGAATAGGGTTTTTGTTGAAACCTTGGTTTTTTAAAGTTCCTAAAGCAAAACCGCAAAATAAAATTTTGGGGAATAGAAAAAAATTGCAGTAAAAAATGATCATTTTTAAAAACTTTTTAAAGAGGACCATTTGGGTTTAAAAGGGGGAATGTGAAGAAAACCCAGCAACAAATTTGGTGACCTGGGCAATTTGGGGCCACAACTATCAGAGATCCATGCCGATTATCTTGATAAAAGTCAAACGATCCACTTTATCTGTGGGCGGATCTTTTGTCTGAAAAGGGACTCCTCCAGCTGTGCGAGGTCCCTAGTTGACGGGGTGCTGGGCAGGTCAAACCTCTATGGCGTGGCGAGCGACTCGGGCATTTCGTCCATTTGGTTACCCGAAGTTTTTGGGTCGGAAAACACATGCAAAAAATCGGGTTGAGACGATTTTGGGGCACCATGATCTTAAGTGGTCTTGGGTGTTGTATGTGTCCCCGGTTCTGCGTTGGTGAGGTGGTAAATAAAGATTGCCAGGGGTCCCCCATTAGCCTTCTGCCCCTTGCCTGTGCTGCTGCCGCTCGGCTACTTGGACTCTATCCCTGTACGTTTCTGGCGTTTTTTCCACCGTGACATTTAAAGACGTGAAGCAGACCAACAGTGTTCAGTTAATAAATCGAAAAGGTCTCCTTTTCCTGCATTTTTCTCTTATTTTGGGGGGTGGAAGGAAAAAATGCTGAGTTTTGTTTTTTTACCGGGGGGTAGGAGGGTGGCCACCAGTAATGTTTTTCATTTTGATGGCCTTAAAACGGGATATGTTGGGGAAATGGAGCATCCAAGCATAGTGGAGTGGGCCCTTTATTTCCCAAGCCTCTGGGTCCCGGGGGCACTAGCAAACTGATCTTCTCATCTTCCTCCCGCCCCAAATTGCGCCAAACCCCTTTTCAAGGCAGGGCGTCGGTAACATCGGGTGTCTAGGAAAACTCCCTCTCCTCCTCCCTGCCTCCGGACAGCTTCAAACAGCCCGATTTCCGAGAGATGCACCCTGAGGCGATGCGCCACCTTGCATAGCTCTGGACCCCAACCCTGCCTAAGAAAACCCATGAAATTGTGAAAAAATGTCGGGCCTTTTGGGATTTGAGGGGAGAAAGGCTCCGTTCGCATCTGGTCCCTCTCCTCCTCCGCACTGGGGACCCGTTGTTTCAGAGTGTCCAACGTCGTTCCGAACTAAGACCCCACAATGTCATGCTGCAAAAGGGATTGTCCGCACTGACGATTTGGTGGCTTCTTTTAAAAAATGGCAAGGGTGGTGCGAGCTCTTTCACCTGCCCCACTCTCGGGGTCAAACCCCGAGGTCCGCAAGCGCTTGTCAGGCCATGTGTCACTTGTCGCGTAATGGCTTGCGCTGCTGCCCAATGCTGGATCTGTGGAGGGGAATTCCAGCGTGTTGCCAGGGGGTTTACGGGGAGGCCGAGGAGCGCAACGCAGCCAGGAGGGGAGCGGGGTGGGGAACGGCGGAAGTGCGAATCAGACCCCGGCCTTCTTGCAGGCAGTCCGCCGGGGAGCTCTTTAGAAATTTTTGGCGACAGGTTTATGAAAAGTGCCAGGCAAGGGATGGCTCCGCTACCCCTTTAAGGGCGGCCAGCAGATTTCGCCCGTTATCGCATACACCCCTTTCCTGGCAAAAGGGTTTTGTCACCCGCCGCGCTCGGGTTTGTTGGGAGAGCCGTCCCAGCTCCCGACCTGTGTGGGGACGGTTCCAAGACAGATTAATTTCAAACGGCTTGGTTTCTCTGGGCACGTGATCAACCGAGGACCTTGGGGGGAAAAAAACCCCCCACCATCCCTGCGGTTTTGAAAAGGTGCGCCGAGCCTGGAGCCACCGTACCCACAGAGACATCCACCCCGTCACCCAGTGAGCTGTACGAGATATGTGGCCTTGGCCGTGTTACAGTCCCTGTGTCGGTGGTCGAGGACTTTTCCGGCCACGATGCAGACAAGCGCTTGAAAATTTTGTTACCTGGCTGGCCAGGCGGGGGCGGCTTTTCTGGCAAAGTATTGCCTGCTCGGGATCTGGTTTTGGGGGGAGGCAAAAGGGCCCTGACGTTTGGGGAACCCATCTGTATCCACCCGAGGAAAAACAACATTTTTCCCAAGGGCCAAAAACCTGGGAATGCCGCTTTTTAGGCTTTTGGCTTTGGGGGTGGTTTGGGTTTAAAAATGTTTTTTCTGCTCCCAAACTGGAAGACAAGGCGGGTGCTAGATGGCCCCTGTAAGCGTGCGGTCGTCAAACTGGGGGAAGGAGGGGGTAGAAAGGGGGCTCTGGTGGGGTGGTGATACTTGGGCGCGGTGGAGGTGAAGCGGAGGCTGATCCCTGATCTGACTTAAAAGCTGGGCAGTGGGGAAAGCTTGGTGGTGGCGGAGGAGGAGGAGGCGGGGGGCAGGGGTTTTTGACAGTGGTTTGGGGGCCCGGCATGGTTGGCCCTTTTTTTGGCCCGTGTTCCCTCCCTTTAACTTGATTCCTGATGTGCTAGACATGTTGGTGGTGGTTAACCATTAAGGTTTTGCCTCTACTTATGCGTTTACGGGAAAGGCGGTATGACATGTGGGGTGAATCGGGGGGCTTGCTCAAAAAAGGCCCCGGCTTGAGAGGTCTGGACCTTTTTTCGGGATAAGCGAGGGGCGGGGTTTGGTACCCCTGGTGGCGGAAACATATCCGGGACTTCTGCGACCGCCCTTCCTTTTTGTGGCGGGGACCCGTATTGACACTTCCCCATCGTCTTCCCCTCTCCCTGATGAAACGCTCGCAAGCAATTCTGGGAAAAAAACCACGATGGATCCGCAATGTCATCATCATCATCTCTCAACAAGGTGGGGTTGGGTCCTGACTTTCTGCATCCCGAAGTCGGGCCAAGCAAAGGGGGACTGCAAGGGGTTGCCCACGCCCGGGTTTTTTTCCTTGACCGGCTTCCCTTTTCCTCCTCTGATGGGATCGTAATGGGCGTCGGAGACTAAATATCCTCTTGTCTTTTTAAAATGCCTTTGCCCCACCGCATTTTGTCTCAAAGAGGTTTCAGAAATGGATTTCCCAAATGGTGGGTAACCGAGTTTCATTTGGGCTGCTTCAGTTGGCGGTGCTGTGTGTGTGCGACATTTTTGGGGCCCTTTACTGGGGGGAGGAGTTTAAAACGTGGAGCAGGTTGATTAACCCCGAAAGGCGTTGGACGTGTTGTTCTGAGATTCACAGGGCCCCGACCCGCGATCGGCTGACGGTCCTGAACTGCTCCGCTGGTGGTGTTGTCGCCAGCAGGAAGGGCCTTCTCTCGTCCCCTACTCCTGTGCTACCCCCTTTTTGCTCGGTTCCCCTGCTTTCGTCTGTCGTTTTTTTTAAAAAATTTAGGGTATGGAATGGGTTTTGGGGAAGTCTTTATTTAAAGCGGGGAAATCACGTATTTTTTCCAAAACCATCTTTTTTTTTTAAAAAAAAAATTTGGGGGTTTGGATTCAAAATTTAATGGGGGGAAGGGGGGGGGGGGGTTCCAAAAACTCTGGATTTTGTTTTTAAAATCCTTTTTTTTTTTCTTTTTTTTTTTTTCGTTAATAATTTTTATCCCTTTAATTCCCTTTTTTTTTTTTAATTTTTATTTTCTTATTTTTATCAAATTTTTTGGGGCCATTGTAAAGGGTTTTTTGATAGTCGTATCTCGATGACCATTAAAGTCAGGGGAGCAAAACACCTTATTCTTAACCCAAAAAAGGGCTGGGGAAGCTGGAATTAAAAATCAAACAGTCAAATGGATACCTGCTCTCTTAGGCACACATTAGGTTATAAAATCCCCGAAAAAAAAACACAACTTATATCCCCGTCTTGTTCCACGCATGACCTTAAACCCCCATACCCCCAAAATTAAAAGTGCAGAAGGCGTATGATTTGAACCCTTTTCTTTCTTGAAAAAGGCATTTAATAACCTGTCCTGGACGAGCTGACCCCTTAAACCTGTTGACCCACGATTAAAAAGTGCCGGAAAAAGGGTCTTTCAACCCCATTTTAGTTTACTGGACATTTACTTTACCTGTCCCGGGCCACGCTTGGCCACAAAACCCGCAACCCCAGTTTTTAAAAAGTGCCGGGAAAAGAGTCTTTCAACCACCTTTTTTGTTTAACTGGAAAATTATATGCCCGTTTGGACCCTGCATGACCCCCAAAAAAAAAACCCCCTTTATCCATGCTGAGATGCTGTGGCGACTTTTGGGCCGGACGGAGGCGAGGGGTAAGCTGCTGTTTCAGGGTTTCATTAAAAACTGAAGAACAGTTTTGGGAGTGTTGTTACTTGATTCACGGGCCTGAACCAGCGATGACAGGCCTGCGGTCTGAATGACGATCCGTTTGGCTTTCGTGTTGTGCCCGCACTGGAAGGGACCTTCTCCGTCCTCTACCTCCCTGTCCCCCCCCTCTTTGCTCGCTTACCACCCGCATTTCGCTCCATGTTCAGAAAAATAAAAAATTTTAGAAGGGGGATGGGAAAAGTTTTGGAAAGTTCTTATTAAAAAATGGCAATCCAAAATATTCTCAAACCCCTAATCAAAACAAAATTGCTGGATTCTAATTTTACTGCAAGGGGTCTATCAACAATCTGGACTGGGAAAATGCAAAAAACCGTATCTGTTCGTTTTCGTTAATACACGGGATTTTTTTTCACCTTTCAATTCACCTGTGGTGATTTTCGAATTGCTGTTTTTAAAAATTTACGTGGATGATGCGTCAATTTAACAATGAGTGCGCAAAAAAAAAAAAACATGTATCTGTTATGTTTTGTATAATACACGGGTTTTTTTTTCACCTTTCAAATTACCTGTGGTGACTATAGAATTGTGTTTTTTAAAATTTGTGGGGTGCTGGTAAAAAAACAAAGTGGTGCGCAAAAATCAAAAAAACACGTATTGTTATTTTTTCGTTGATACACGGGATTTTTGGCAACAAACAACTGTGCTGACTACAAGATTGCTGGATTGTAATTTAACTCGCAAGGGGATATATCAACACAGGTGGATGGGTAAAATTGAAATGAACAACTATCTGAAAATGTATACTGATAATAAAAGTGGACGTTTTGCACTACAAAGAGACTCCATGCTGTTACTAGAATGATTTTTGTATCCTATATAAGTCAGGCATGCCCAATATCCAGGAATATATTTCATATTGAAAACGTTAATAATAAAGATATTGAAGTGCAAGTCTACACTATTCTTGGTGAACTTTATCCAGTGTTCTTTATAGATAGAGCTTGTCTGTGCTGGTTCGCCCGCGGGCCCCCCCCCCACCTCCCCCCGGATACTTCTCTACACGCGGTAGATGCTGCTTTAAATTCTCTAGTAATACTTAAAATCTTCAAATCTCCAATCTAACTAAATTGGAAGGATCACAGCTAATAGTAGTGCGGTTCTCTGTGATCAGATAATAGTCTAATTTCGCTGAGCTGTTTGCCCACAGGCAGGAGCGCACGTCTCTTTCCTATGAGACGCTGAGAGACTATAAGGCTGTTCAGGAAAACGCTGTTCATATGTTATTACGTTTGGTCATGTGATTTTCCAGTCAATCACAAACATACAATCCCAGTCATGGATGTCCCACACACTATCTCCCATGCTCTATTATGTATAAATCTGACTTTGCTGGCCGCCATATTTAAAGGAATAGCGGCGGATAAAATGGCGCGATCTTAATAGATGATGCACAGTTTTAACCTTATTTATCGCATGATCTGAAATTTTCGATCACCATAAAAAAACCTTGGCCGTTTTCAACTTTGTCGATATAATCGCTCAACACTAGTGGTGACTATAAATTGCTTTTTTCAGAGTTACGTGCAAGCTGCGTCATTGAACAAAGCTTGTAGTGCGCCAAAGTCATAAATAACGTATACTGTTATGTTTTCGTATTAAATTACACGGTATTTTTTTCCACCTTTCATTCACCTGGTTCATTTGGAGGACTATAAAATTGGCTGTTTGATTTACGTGCAAGCTGCGTCAATGATCCAACAAGCTGTAGTGCGCCAAAGTCAAAAAATACACGTAATCTGGTTTTGTTTCGTATTAATTCACGGTATTTTTTTTGACCTTTCATTCACCTGTGGTGACTATAAAATTGTGTTTCAGTTTTTTCGTGCATGCTGCGTCAATGAACAAAGCTTGTAGTGCGCCAAAGTAAAAAACCACGTATCTGTTATGTTTTCGTTAATTAATACTCGTATTTTTTGCACCTTGCAAAATGTCACCTGTGGTGACTATAAAATTGATGTTTTCATGATTTACGTCGGCGAGCTGAGTCATTGAACTAAGCTGTAGTGCGCCAAAGTAAAAAAACCACGTATCTGTTTGTTTTCGTATAAAACGGTATTTTTTTTCACCTTTTAATTCACTGTGGTGATATAAAATTGCTGTTTTAGAATTTCATGCAAGCTGCGTCAATGAACAAAATTTTAGTGCCCAAAATAAAAAAAAACCCTATCTTTATGGTTTCGAAAAAAAATTACACGGTATTTTTTGACCTTTCAATTCACCCTTTTTGGGGCTATAAAATTGCTGGTTTTTAGATTTTGTGCGAGCTGCGCAATGAACAAAGCTGTAGTGCCCAAAGTAAAAAAAAAACTATCTGAAATGTATTCAGATAATAAAATGTATTTTTTGCATTTAAATTTTCCCCGTGGTGACTTAAATTTCTGTTTTAAGATTTACGTGCAAGCTGGTCAATGAACAAAATGTAGTGCGCCCCGTAAAAAACAGTTTTGTTATTTTTTTGATAATAAAAGGGGATTTTTTTTACCTTTCAAAACACCCGTGGATAAAATTTCTGTTTTAAGATTTACTGCAAACTCTCAATGAAAAAAAGTGGGGGCGCAAAAGTAAAAAACACGTATCTTTTTGTTTTTTTTATAATACACGGTATTTTTTTGCCACCTTTCAATTCACCTGTGGTGATATAGAATTGTGTTTTAAGATTTACGTTGGATGCTTGCGTCATGAACAAAGCTGGTGCGCAAAAGCAAATACACGTAATCTGTTTTTTTTTAGTATGATAATCGGTATTTTTGGCAACAAACACCTGTGTCTGACTAAAGATTAGGCTGGATTGTAATATTTAACTGCTAAGGGGAGGATATATCTATCAGTGGAAAGGGTAAAATTGAAATTGAACACCATATCTGAAATGTATTCTTGTTAAATAAAGTGGAGTTTTGCTCCTAACAAAAGTAGACCTGCTGTTACTAGAAAGATGTGTATCAATATAACGTTCTGGCTGCTAAATATCCAGGGATTTATTGCATCTTAGCAAACTGTTAATTATAAAGATAGTGCAGTGCAAATGTCTACTCTAAGTCTTGGTGAAACTTTATTCCAGTGTTCTTTTTAGATAGAGCATGTCTGTGTTCGCCGCGGGCCCCCCCCCCAAACTCCCAGTGACTCTTACAGCGGTAGAAGCTGCTTTGTTTTAAAATTCTCTAGCTCAATTACATAAAATCTTCAAATTCTCAATCTAACTAAATTGAAGGATCACTAGATATTAGTTAGAGGTTTATCTGTGCGACATATTGACTAATTTCGCTGAGCTGTTTGGCACAGGCAGAGCGCACGTCCTATTCCTATGAGGACGCTGAGAGACACTAAGCTGAACAGGAAACGCTGCTTACTTAGTAATACGAGGGTCATGTGTTTTTTCAGTCAATCACAACTTAACATCCAGTCATGATGTCGCACCACATTCTCACCCTGCTCTATTCTGTAAATCTTGATTTGCTTAGGCCGCCAAAATTACAGGATGCGCCGAAAATGGACCGCGATCTTAATAGATGATGCACAGAGTTTAACTTAATTTATCGCCATGATCTGAAATTTCGATCACCATAAAAAACCTTGCCGATTTCAAACTTGTCGATATAATTCGATCAACACTATGTGGTGACTATATAATTGCTGTTTTCAGATTAGTTGCAAGCTGCGTCATTGAAACACAAGCTGTGTGCGCAAACGTCACAAAAAACATAGGCATTGTTATGTTTTGTTATAATACAAGGTATTTTTTGACCTTTCAATTCACTGTTAGGTGACTATAAAATTGCTGTTTTCAGATTTACGTTGCAAGATGCGTCAATGAACAAAGCTGTAGTGCGCCAAAGTCATAAAACACGATTCTGTTATGTTTTCGTATTATACACGGTAATTTTTTGCACCTTTCAATTCACCTGTGGTGACTATAAATTGTTGTTTTCAGATTTACGTGACAAGGCTGCTGGCAGGATGAACAAAGCTGTAGTGCGCCAAAGTAAAAAAACACGTATACTGTTATGTTTTCGTATAATACACGGTATTTTTGTGCACCTTTCAAATTCACCTGTGGTGACTATAAAATTGTGTTTTCAGATGACATGCAAGCTGCGTCAATGACAAAGTTTTAGTGCGCCAAAGTCAAAAAACACGTATTTGTTATGGTTTCGTATAATACACGGTATTTTTTGCACCTTTTCTAATTCACCTGTGGTGACTATAATATTGCTGTTTTCAGCATTACGTGCGCAGCTGCGTCAATGATCAGACAGCTGTTAGTGCGCCAAAGTAAAAAAAACACGTATTGAATGTATTCAGATAATAAAATGTATTTTTTGCATCTTTTTTTAAATTCACCTGTGGTGACTATAAAATTGCTGTTTTAAGATTTACGTGCATGCTGCAGTTCAATGAACAATACGCTGTAGTGCGCCAAAGTCAAAAATCACGTATCTGTTTATGTTTTCGTATAATAAACGGTTATTTTTTGAACCTTTCAATTTCACCTGTGGGTAACTATAAATTGTGTTTTATATTTACGTGCAAGCAAAACTGCGTCAAATGAACATAGCTGGGTGCGCAAAGTAAAAAACTCGTATCTGTTATGCTTTTTGTATAATAAACGGTATTTTTTGAAACTTCAATTCTCTGTTGGTGACTGTAGACTTGCTGTTTTAAGATTTACGTGGATGCTGCGTCAAGAACTAAGCTGGGTGCGCCAAAAGTACAAAAAACTACGTATTGTGATTTTTTCGTAATGATACACGGTATTTTTGGCAACAAACAACCTGTGCTGACTACAAGATTGTGGATTTAATTTAACTGCAAGGGGCGTTATATCAACAAGGTGGAATGGGGTTAATATTGAAAAATGAACAACTATCTGAATTGTATACTGTGATTAAAGGGGTGTTTTGCATCTATCAAGAGACCTGCAGTTTTCTAGTATATTGATTGTGTTTTATCCTATTTTAAGTGCAGGCTTGGCCAAATATCCAGGAATTATTTCAATAGCAAACTGTTTATAATAAAGTTATTGCAGTTGCATGTCTACACTAAGTTTGCGTGAAATTTATGCCAGTGTTCTTTATGATTGAGCTTGTCTGTGTTCGCCCGCGCCCCACCCACCCCTCCCACTCCCCCCGTGACTTTTCAGGTAGTTGCTGCTTTAAATTCTCTCGCTAACTACATAAAATCTTCAATTCTCAATCTAACTAAATTGGAAGGATCACTGCTAATAGTAGAGGTTTCTCTGTGCAGAAATTGACTTAATTTCCTGAGCTGTTTGGGCCACAGGCAGAGCGCACCGTCCTTATTTTTTCCTATGAGACGCTGAGAGACACTAGGATGAACAGGATAACGCTGTGCTCTGTATTACGACGGTCATGCTGATTTTTCCTAGCATATCACTAATCATACACATCCCTGTCTGATGTCGCACACACATCTCACCCTGCTCTATTCTGTAATCTGATTTGCTGGCCGCCAAATATTACAGGATAGCGCCGTAATGGGCTGATCTTAATAGATGATGCACAGATTTTAACCTCTAATTTATCGCATGATCTGAATTAGATCACCATTATAACCTTGCCGTTTTCAACTTTGTCGTTTATAAAAAACGCTCACACTAGTGGTGACTATAAAAATTGCTGTTTTCAGATTTACGTGCAAGCGCGTCATTGACAAAGCTGTAGTGCGGCCAAAGAAAAAAAACACGTATCTGTTATATTTTGTATAATTCACGCATTTTTTGCACCTTTCAATTCCACTGTGGTGACTATAAAATTGCTGTTTTCAGATTTACGTGCAAGCTGCGTCTAATGAACAAAGCTGTAGTGCGCAAAGTCTCAAAAATACACGTATCTGTTTCTGTTTTGTATAATACACGTATTTTTGCACTTTCATAATTCACCTGTGTGGGTGACTATAAACTTGCTGTTTTCTGATTTATGTGCAAGCTGCGGTCCAATGACAAAGCTGTAGTGCGCAAAAGTCAAAAAAACTCGTTTCTGTTATATTTCGTGTAATTAATGGCATTTTTTGCACCTTTCAATTACCTTGGTGACTATAAAATTGCTGTTTTCAAGATTTACGTTGGCAAGCTGCGTCAATGAACAAGCTGTGTGCGCAAAAGTAAAAAAAACACGTATCTGTTATGTTTTAGTATAATACACGGTATTTTTTGCACCTTTCTATTCACTGTGGGTGACTATAAAAATGCTGTTTTAAGATTTACGTGCAAGGCTGCGTCAATTGAACAAAGCTGTAGTGCGCCTATGTCAAAAAAACACGTATCTGAAATGTTTTCGTTAATACACGTTATTTTTTTGCACTTTCATTCACTGTGCGTGACTATAAAAGTGCTGTTTTCACATTTTGTGCAAGCTGCGTCCAATGAACAAAGCTGTTAGGTGCGCCAATCAAAAAACACGTATTGTTATCTTTTCCGTTTTTTAATTGTATTAACGGATTTTTTGCTCCTTTCAATTCACGTGGTGACTATAAAATTGTGTTTCAGATGATTTACGTGCTAGCTGTGATCAATGAACAATGCTGTAGTGCGCCAAAAGTCAAAAAACAAGTATCTGTTATGTTTTCGTATAATAACACCAGGAATTTTTTTTGTGACCTTTCATTTCACCTGTGTGACTTTTATATTGCTGTTTTCAGATTTACGTGCAAGCTGCGTCAATGAACAAAGCTGTACTGCGCCAAGTCAAAAAAAACCACGTAATCTGTTTTGTTTTCGGTATAATACACGGTATTTTTGCTCCTTTCAATTCACCTGTGGTGTCTATAAAATTGCTGTTTTCATATTTTGTGCAAGCTGCGTCTATGAACAAAGCTGTTGTGCGCCAAAGTCAATAAAACACGTATCTGTATATTTTCGTTTTTTAATACACTGTATTTTTTGCACCTTTCAATTCACCTGTTGTGACTATAAAATTGCTGTTTTCAGATTTACGTGCAAGCGCGTCATTGAACATAAATGGCTGTAGTGCAGCAAAGTCAAAAAATAAAACGTATATGTTATGTTTTCGTATAATACTCCGGTATTCTTTGCTACTTTCAATTCACCTGTTGTGAATATAATATTGCTGTTTTATGTTTTACGTGCAAAAGACTGATCACTTGAACTAATGCTGTAGTGCGCCCAAAGTAAATAAAAAACGTATCTGTTATGTTTTCTTATAATACACGGTATTTTTTGCACCATTACAAATCACCTGTGGTGACGATAATTTGCACTGTTTTCAGATTTACGTGCAAGCTGGGTAATTGACAAGCTGGTAATGCGCCAAGTCAAAAAACACGTATCTGTTATGTTTTCTATTTAATACATGTAAATTTTTGCAACTTTCAATTCACTGTTGTGACAATTAAATTGCTGTTTTAAGATTTACGTGCAAGCTGCGCTCATGAACAAAGCTGTATGTGCGCCAAAGTACAAAAACAAAAAACGTATCTGTTATGTTTTCGTTATAAGACACGGTATTTTTGCACCTTACAAAATCACCTGGGTGACTATAAAATTGATGTTTTCGATTACGTGCAAGCTGCGTCAATGAACAAAGCTGTAGTGCGCCCAAAGTTCATCTATAGTACACGTATCTCTTATGTTTGCGTATAATACTCTCCGGGATTTTTGCACCTTTTCAATTCACCTGTGGTGTCTATAAAATTGCTGGTTCTGATTTATCGTGCAAGCTGCGTCATTGAACAAAGCTGTAGTGCGCCAAAGTCAAAAAAACACGTATCTGAAATGTATTCGGATATTCAATAAAATGTTTTTTTGGCATCTTTCAATTCACTGTGGTGACTATAAAATTGCTGTTTTAAGATTAACGTGCATGCTGCGTTATATGAACAAAGCTGTAGTGCGCAATGTAAAAAATTACGGATCTGTTATGTTTTTGTATAATACACGATATTTTTTGCACCTTTCAATTCCCTGTGGTGATCTATAGAATTGCATGTTTTAAGATTTACGTGGTTGCTGCGTCAATGATCATGAGCTGGGTGCGCAAAAGTCAAAAAAAACGTGATCTGTTATTTTTTCTTTATGATAACACGGTATTTGGCCAACAAACAACCTGTGCTGACTACAAGATTGCTGATTGTATTTTTACTGGCTAGGGGGATATTCAACATAGGTGGAATGGGTAAAAGTGAAAATGAACACCTAATTGAAATGTATAATGATATAAAAAGTGGAGTTTTGCACCTACAAAGAAGACCAGCAGTTACTAGGAAATTATGTGTATCAATATTAGTTCAGGCTGCCCAATATCAGGAATATTTCAATAGCAAACTTGTTAATATTAAAGTTATTGCAGTGCAATGTCTACCACTTGTCTGGTGAACTTATCCAGTGTTCTTAATAGATAGAGCTTGTCTTTGTTCGCCCTGCGGGCCCACCCCCCCCCCACCCCCCCCCCACTCCGCCCGCGTGACATTACAGTGGTAGATGCTGATATAATTCTCTAGTAACTTCATAAATCTTCAAATTCTCCAATCTAACTAAATTGGATGGATCACAGCTTATAGTAAGAGGTTTTCTCTGTGCAGAAATAGACTAATTTCGCTGTGCTTGTTTGGCCACAGCAGAGAGAACGTTCCTATTTTCCTATGGAGACGCTGGAGTGACAATAAGGCTGAACATGGAAACGCTGTTTATGGAATATCGAACGGTCATGTGATTTTTCCAGCCAATCACAAACTTACAATCCCAGTATGATGTCGCACACTCATCTCACCACTGCCTATTCTGTAATCTGATTTGATGGCGCCTAAAATTACAGGATGGAGCCGAAAATGGCGCGTTCTTATTTTTATAGATGATGCACAGATTTTAACCTTAATTATCGAATGATCTGAAAATTTTGATCACCATAAAAACCTTTGCCGATTTCTACTTCTGTCGATTAATATAGCTCAACACTAGTGGTGACTTTAATATTGCTGTTTCAGATTCATGTGATGCTGCGTCATAATGACATAAGCCATGTAGGTGAGCCAAAGTCATAAAAAAAACACGTATCTGTTATGTTGTTCGTATAATTCACGGTATTTTTGCACCTTTCAATTCACCTGTGGGACTATAAAATTGCTGTTTTCTGATTTACGTGCAAGCTGCGTCACAATGAACAATGGCTGTAGTGCGCCCCATAAGTCAAAAAACACGTATCTGTTTTGTTTTCGTATAAATACTCGGTATTTTTTTGCCATCCTTTCAATTCACACATGTGGTGAACTATAAAAATGCTGTTTTAAGATATACGTGCTAAGCTGCGTCAATGAACAAGCTGTAGTTGCGCCAAAGTCAAAAAACACGTATCTGTTATGTTTTTCTTTTAATAGACGGTTTTTTTTGCACATTTCAATTCACCTGTGGTGACCTATTAAAATTGCTGTTTTCAAGATTGACGTGCAAGCTGAGTCAATGATCAAAGCTTTAGGTGCGCCAAAGTTCATAAAAATACGTTTCTGTTATGTTTTCCTTAAATACACTGTAATTTTTTTTGCACCTTTCAATTTCACACTGTGTGTGTCTATAAGAATTGCTGTTTTCAGATTTAGTTGCCAAGCTGCGTCAATGAAACAAAAGACTGTAGTGCGCAATAGTCAAAATACACGTATCTGTTATGTTTTTTCGTTTATTACACGGTATTTTTTGTCACCTTTCAATTCACCGTGGTGACTATAAAATTGCTGTTTTCAGATTTACGTGCGAGCTGCGTCATCAACAAGCTGTAGTGCGGCCAAAGTCATAAAACTCACGTATCTGTTATGTTTTCGGTATATTACACGGTTATTTTTGCACCTTTCAATTCTCCTGTAGGTGACTTTAAATATTGCTGTTTTCAAGATTTAACGTGCAAGCTGCGTACAATGAACAAAAGCTGGGTGCGCAAAAAGTAAAAAAATCCGTATCTGTTATTTTTTTGTATAATAAACGTTATTTTTTGCACCTTTCATTTAACCTGTGGTGATTTTCAGGAATTGATGTTTAAGTTTGTACGTGGTTGCTGCGTCAAATGAACAAAGCCTGGGTGCGCAAAAGGTCAAAAAACATGTATCTGTTATTTTTTAGTATGGATACAAGGTATTTTTGGCAAAAACAACCTGTGCTGAATAACAAGATTGCTGGATTGTAATTTAACTGCAAGGGGATTTTCAACAACCAGGTGGAATCGGGTAAAATTGAATTTGAACACCTATCTGAAATGTATACTGATAATAAAAGTGGAGTTTTGCAACTACAAAAGAGACCTGGTTTTAGAATTGTTGTGTATCCAATATAATGTTCAGGCTGCCCAATATCCTGGTAAATATGTCATAGCAAACTGTTAATAATAAAGATATTGCAGTGCTATGTCTACACTAAGTCTGGTGAACTTTATCCAGTGTTCTTTATAGAGCTTGTCTGTGTTCGCCCGCGGGGTCCCCCCCCCCTCCCGTTCACCCTGTGACTTTACAGCGGTAGATGCCCCTTTAAAATTCTCTACCTAACTACATAAAATCTTCAAATCTCTATTCTAACTAAATTGGAAGGATCACAGCTAATAGTAGAGGTTTCTCTGTGCAGAAATAGAATAAGTTCGCTGAGCTGTTTGGCCACAGGCAGAGCGCTCGTCCTACTCCTATGAGACGCTGAGAGACACTGAGGCTGAACAGGAAACGCTGTTCTATGTAAAACGAGGTCATGTGTTTTTTCCAGCCATTCGCAACCTTACTCATACCAGTCATGACGTCACACACACATCTCACCCTACTCTATTCTGTAATCTGATTTGCTGGCCACCAAATTACAGGAAGCGCCGAAAATGGCGCGATCTTAATAGATGATGCACAGATTTTAGCCTTAATTATCGCATGATCTAAAAATTTCGATTACCATAAAAACCTTGCCAATTTCAACTTTGTCGATAATAATCGCTCAACACTAGTCATGTTGCCTCACAATTTTTAACAGTGGCTGAGAAGTCATTTTTATAATTTTTTGTGGTCATAGTGCTGTGAGATACAGCAATAATCATGGTCCTTTGGAACAGAAATGTGGCTTCTAAGTGGCATTTCTCCCTCACAATTTTTAACAGTGGTTGAGAAGTCATATTTATAATTTTTTTGGGTATGCTGGCTTTGAAAGCGGAATACAACAGGTCCTATTCTAAAAAAATGTTGTTCTAATAGACATTTGTTCTTCACAATTGTCAAAAGTGGCTCAAGGGTCATGTTTTGAATTTTTGGGGGCATTTTGCTGTGACATGCAGCTATACTACAAGCCCTATTGTAAAAATGTGGTTTCTAACAGACATTTGTTCTTCACAAATGTCAAGAGTGGCTCAAGGGTGATGGTGCTGTCAGAAACGGGAATAGGTAGGACACTGCTAATGGACACATATTGCAAAATGACTTGTTTTTTTCAAGATCTTTAACATAGCTAGCAATCCCTGTATTGAGACAACCCATTTAATACAATTAAAAAAAGAGAAACAAAGACATGGTGGGATTCCATCCTATTTTAAAAATGTGTTTTCTAGAATTAAACTATTAAAAAACTTGCATGTACAAAATAGCTGGTAAAAAAATTCCTCTGAATTGTACAAGGGAGGTACAGGAAAACTTGACCAGATGTAGGTTATTCAGAGGACATTTAGTATGGAGCATGGACAGAGAACAAAGAACAGAGACAATTTCCTCCAGCACGTCGAGTAAAATGAGAAAAAGAATGCCCAAAAAAAAGGGGGACCCGGGGGGAACAGGAGGGGTTAACCAAACCCCTTTTTCCGGTGAAGCTCAATTGGGTCCCAAATCATACGGGGGGCAAAGCGCTAACCCCGGTCTTTTACGTTTTAAATGGGGAAAGGCTGGAGGTCCCTTTTCTAAAACTTCCCCCTTCCGCACTCCTTTTAGCATGACGGTTTTTGTGCTGGGGTTTATAAAGCATTTTTACCGTGTTAATAGATGATGGACGCCAGCCGGGGGGTCTTTCCCCCCACCCCCTGTAAAAACCGGGCCCCCGGCAGCTGAACCTGCGTTTTTTAATTAGATGACAGACGCTAAACCTTTGGGGGTTTTTCCAAACCGCACCCACTGAACTCCCGGGCCCCGGGTGCTGAACCTGCGTGTTAATAATGCAGCGCCAACCTTTGGGGTTTTCACCCACCCACTTAAAATCGGGCCCCGGGGTGCTGAAAACCCGCGTGGGTTTAAAAGATGACAGACCTAACCCGGGCTCTCACCGCAACCCCGGGAAGTCTGGGGGCTGGACCCCGTGTTAAACCCGATGGCGACGCAGCACGGCTTCACCATTAGGGGCCCAAACAGGGGAGCTTCAAAATTTCTCTAAAAAAACAGATTTTAAAAAAGGGGGGATTTGTGAGGGTTTAAATAGTGTCCCAAAAAAGGGGTCCAGGCGGGCACAAAATTTCACAATTTTTGGGGTTTTAAAAATTTTTTTTGGGGTTTGGGGTCACTAATTTGGGGCGGGATCAAATTTTTTATCCAGGGGGGTCTGTCCCAATCAATGAAGAAGGATTTGGGGGGAAAAATTTAAACCATTGAATTTTAATTGGGGTGAACAGTCTCAGAACCCAGGGGGGGCAAAAAAGTCTTCTAACAAAAAAGTGTTTTGGGTTTATTTTGGACATTTGTATTATTATGGGGGGTGCGGATGAATTAAAACATCTACAGTATAAAAAAAAAACCTTTAAAAAAATGCAGGGAGGGGGTTTGTTATCACACTTTAAAAAAAAAACAAAAAAGATAAAAAGTAAAACAAAAAATAAAAATTCCCTAAAAAAATTTTGTAAACAAATGTCAGGGTTTCCAAAAAAATATTTTTTAAAAGAAAAGTCACTGTACAAAAATAGAAAAAGTGCCCCCTTTGGGGACGTGGATCAAACAGGTTTAAGGGGAAAAGCTGGGCCAACAGTATAGGGCAATGTCCCGTTCAAAAAAATGGTGGTTCAAAGACTCCTATTTTGGGGCACCCCTTTTTTTTAAATTTTTGGGGGTTTTAGACAGGTTTTAATGGTCAACTGCGGTAAAAGGACAAAGGGCAAATCCAATGTCCCCGTTTTAACTAAAATGGGGGGTTCAAAAGGGGCTCCTATTTCCCGGGCCCCTTTTTAATCTGTGGGGCCCACGGTTTTAATGGTTTAAAAATGCGGTACAGGACAGATATAGTTAATGTCCAGTTTTAACTAAAATGGGGGTTTTCAAAGACTCCTTTTTCCGGCACTTTTTAATCTGGGAGTCATGCGGGTTTGGGCTCATGCTTGTAGCCCAGGACAGGTATAGTCAATGTCCAGTTCAACTAAAATGGTGGTTGAAAGACTCCTTTTCCCATCACTTTTTATAATTTGGGGGTCAGACAGGTTTAATGGTCATTTGCGGTACAGGACAGTTTATAGTCCAATGTCCAGTTCAACAAAAATGGTGGTTGAAAGACTCCTTTTTGCGGCACTTTTTTAAATCGGGGGGTCATGCAGGTTTGGGCTCATGCTGCGTTCCGGGACATGGGATAATTCAATTTTCCAGTTCAACTAAAATAATGGTTAAAATTATACTGCCTTCTGGCACTTTTTAATTTGTGGGTGATGCAGGTTTAAGGGTCATGCTGTGGTACAAGACAGGGATAGTGAATGGTCTGTGACTTTTTCTGTGACTTTATAACCTAAGTGTGTTGCCTAAGATGTAGCAGGTATCCATTTGACTTTTTGTGGATGTTAATTCCAGCTTCTCCAGCCCTGTTTGGGTGTAATAATAAAGGGTGTTGTTCCTCTCCCATAGACTTTAATGGTCATCGGCGATAATCTATTATCGACTATCGGAAATCGTCTTGATAATTGCCGATATCGACTATCGACCCGATGACGATAGTCAACACAATCGCTCATCACTATTAATTACAAGTTTTTCTGTTGTTCTGTAACGTAAAATACACACCATTTTAAAACGCCAAAAAAGCTGGTAAATGTTGGCAGCATATTTTCTTTTTGGGGCAATTTACATCCAGGGGTTAATTAAGCGTTGTTCTGCTGTTGTGGTCACTAAAATAAACGTTCTTTTTCACCGCCAAAGAAGCAATTTTGCCTGTAGCATAATTCATAACTGAAGGTTAATTACAAGTTTTTCTGTTGTTCTATACCATAAAATTCACACCATTTTAACACGCTACAAAGCTGGTAATTGTTGGTAGCATATTTCTTTTACGCACTTTACATCCAGGGGTTAATTATGCGTTGTTCTGCTGTTGTGGTCACTAAAAGAAACATTCTTTTTCACCGCCAAAGAAGCAATTTTGCCTGTAGCATAATTTATAACTGAAGGTTAATTACAAGTTATTTTTTGTTGTTGTGTACCGTAAAAAACACAGCCATTTTAACACGCTACAAAGCTAGTAATTTTTGGTTTGCTCATTTCTTTTTGCGCAATTTAGATCCAGGGGTTAATTAAGCGTTGTTCTGCTGTTGTGGTCACTAAAAGAAACGTTCTTTTTCACCGCTAAAGAAGACATTTTGCCTGTAGCATAATTCATAACTGAAGGTTAATTACAAGTTCCCCTTCATCCTCAGGCAGCACACAATGGGTTAATATTAAGAGGGGGGAAAATTGGGTTCAAAGGGAATTTGGAAATTCCCTTTTTAGAATTTCAGGAAAATTTCTTTTTTGGGAAAACAAGCCCGAATTTTGGGGGTATTTTCAGGGAACCGAATGTGCTTTTGTTTGATAAAAGGGGCTGCAGCACATGGCGCAACAGGGGGCCAAAGCACCGGGGAAAAGGAAAAAGGCAAGCCTGCATGAATTTCAAAGGGGGAAGCCAATCAAAACCCGGGCGGGTTTCCCTGAAAAAGTCACCGGGACTTTTAAAAAAGGGGCCCCCGGGCCGAGCTGGGGGTTTTCTTTACCGCTTTCACACTGTACTGATCGGGGGAAGGGTTTCCCCGGGCGGCTAAATAGCTCTTGCTGAAAAATTTGGGTTTTTTATATATTTCAAATTTCGTGGGGGGGCCCTCCTTTTTCTCGGGAACTTCCTTTAATTTCTTTTTTCTAATTTTTTGGGGTTTTGGAAATTCAAAAAACCCATTTGGGGCGCCACTGCAGCAACATATACTTTTAAAAAATCCAAGTGGGATCTAAGCCAGTTCCTGTTTTTATTCATTTAAAGAAACAACGTTTTTTACAATACAAATACCACTTCATTTTTGGTGGGTCAAATTTTAAAGCGCAATTTTTCAACCAGGGGTTTTAAATTTAAACGTTGTTTTGCTGGGGTGGTAACCCAAGAAACCTCTTTTTCCCAAAGCCAAAAAAATATTAAATTTTTTTCCCGTAGCCTATTTCACCAAACAAAGGTTAATTTCAACCGTATCCCCTTGGGTTTTGTGGGGTAGAAAACACCCCAAAAAAAAAACACGTTACAAAGCCCACTAGTTTGGGGCGGTTTAAAAACTTTCGCAATTTACATCCAGGGGGTTTAATTTTAAACGTTGGGGTTTTTTCTGGTTTTGCTGACCCCCCAAAAAACCCTTTTTTCAACGCCAAAATTTTAAAATTTTTTCCTGTAGCCTAATTTTAAAGCAAAAAGGGTTAAATTTCAAAATTTAAAACTCTTTTGTGTGGCGTAGAAAAAAACGCAATTGTAACACCCCTACAAAAGCTTAAATATTTTGGGGCGGTTTTAATTCTTTGGGGCAATTTACACCGGGGGGGAATTAAGCGTTGTTTTGCGGTGTGCGGCCAAAAAAAAAACCTTTTTTTTCAACGCCAAAATATTACAAAATTTTTCCCCGTAGCCTAATTCATTCCGAAGGTTAAAAAAGCCTGTTTTTGGGTTTTTTTCGTTTAGTTTAAAAAACACAGTGTTTTTTTTAAAAGAAACATACAAGTAAAATTTTTCCCGGCCATTTTTTTGGAAACCAAAATTTTATATTTCCCAAATTTCCCAAACTGTTAACCCCCGGGGTTCATTTGGAGTCAAAAACAGGGGAAAAATTTTTTCAAATACAGAATCATCATTTAAACATGGGCCCCGTACATTTTAGAAAAAACAGTATTTTTAGACAGAAGGGCAGGCTCTCACCTTTTAGTGGCCCGTGGGGACAAACATTCCCTGGAACAGGCCCAGGGTCGCAAACACCAAACAAAGGGGGCGTCGCAGCAGGGTCACTCGGTGGGGTCACAAAATGCCGCTGTCATCTAGCGGGTGTATGTTGTTCAGCAACCCAAGGGTTTTTTGATTGGTTGACTAGGTTCCCCCCCCGCTTCCTCCCCGAAGACATCTGACAACCCCAAACCAAAAATCGTTGGGGGAACCCAACACAACCCTTAGTTGGTCATGGCCCGGGAGCAGGCAGCGGGCCCCACCTTCCCCCAGGGGGCCCGCCCCCCTCTGGGCCCATCCCCCTTCCCCAGACCAGAAATTACTATTTGGTCTGGGCTCCCCGCGCCCTATATTTGCAGGGGAACAATTTGAAAGGGGGGCAGTCCAGCAGCTACTTGGCAGCAAGAAATGGGGCCAATTCCCCCTGCTTTTTGAAATAGGCGGCAAAGTATAGATTGGGAGAGTGGCATGGAAGGGCAAGTTTTTTGAGAGGCACCTCGGCAAAAACCCAAAAACCCGGTTGGGTGGGGGGACAGCAGAACGATGAAACACAAATAGATTTATGATGTAGCCGACCGGGACTTGGGAGCCCGGGGGGGCAAGGGGTTCATCAACGTCAGGAAAAAGGGGGGGCGTTTAGCTTTGCCGTTTTGGCCGCAGCGGGAGCCAGCAAGTGGGTCGTGTGGGCCGTGAGTCAGCAGATAGCGGGAGTGTGAAAGGGCCATAGCCAAGCGGGCCCCGGGGGAAAAAACCCCCTTCGGGAGGTCCAAGAAAGTAGGGAGCACAGGGGCTTTTGGGGAGGGGAAATTGGGGGGCAGTAGTCCCCCGTTCGGTGCGGAAAGGGGGTTTGGCGGTAAATCCGATACCTTCCCCGGCAGTTTTTTCCTTTTTCTTAAGGGCACCAGAGGAGGCCCCAATATGGGGCAAAATGTAAAAAAACCTTTTTGGGGAGAAAGTGAAGGGGTGGGCCCGGGAGCTAACGTTGGCACCCACGGCCCGCGCAACACAAAGGGAGCCTCCCCCCCCGGTTGGGCCCGGGAAAACGTGGCTCAAAGTGGTGGTTCCCCCTCCCCGGGCCGGGCCGGGAGCAGCAGCAGCGCCCTGGAGTCCCCCCTTTCCAAATGGGGGAGTCTGCAAACCCTTCAAAAGAACTAATTTGGGTTTTTGACAGCCGAGAGGAGAGTTCCAAGCCGTAATTTTTTTTCCCCAAAAAAGGGAGTACCACACTTCATAAAAAATGTAGAACAGAAGGGGGGCCATTTCCTTTTAGCTTATCGTTTGTTCCAAGGTTTCAAAAGGCACGTGGACGTTTTTGGAAACCCGTAACTACGGCAGGGCCGTACATGTTTCCCTTTAAACGGCCCACTGGGGTTTAATGGGCTTCCTACCCAGGGACACCAACAACTTGGGCAGGAAACGCCGCCTTTCCCCCCCCACATTTTTTCCCAAAATGCTGCACCTGCGCCAATGTCCCCGCCTCCTCCTCCCCCACCCCTCACCACCCCCCTTTACCTCCACAATAAAATGCCCATCATACCCCATGGTTTTGGGGACGTGGGTTTCACCAGTTCTAAAAACCCGGGCTTCCTCGGGGGAACGAAGTTTCCCCCCCACAGGGGAAACTGCTCCTGTCATGCGGCCCAAAAAATTGAATTTTTTGGCTTTCCTTTCCCCGGCCAACTGCAAATCGGGAAAAAAAGGGGGACGGAAATGGAAGGAAAAATGGGTCCCCGCCCTGAACCCAGGGGGGATGGTTCCCTGCGCCCTGCATGGCGCAAAGGGGTTTAATCTGGTTTTGAAAAAAGGTTTTCCCGAAGCTTCCCCCGGGTCTTCACAGATTCTGGGAAAATTTGGGCCCGGGAAAATGTGCAATGCACTTTTAACCAAACCCTAAAAAAGCCAAAGGGAAAACCCTCCCCAGAGTTGAAACGCAGAACGGGCCCCCCCCTAAAACCTCGATATGCCAAAAGTTTCCCCCCCCGAGGGAAATTTCCCCCGCACATGTTTGGACCGACTGTATGAACAAGAAAGGGCCCTTTAAAAAGATTTTTTTATGATCCCGGGGAAAAAAAAGAACTCCCCTTTTGTAACTTTTTATTCACCATTTGGGAGCTCATGCGTGACACCCTTGGGGCCTTTTTTGAAGGGGGATTCGAGGAAAGGGGAAAGTTATTTGCCCGTCCCAGGGCTACGGATTAATAACGTCCATTCCCCCTGCTTCATTCCTGGAACAGAAACAAAAAAAACCCGTCCTTTGGGGGGGGTGACGGAGAAAGGGGGCGACTACATCCGGGCCACATGAAATCCGGTTGGGGGGACTGAAATGGGAGGGGGGAGGAGGAGGAGGAGGAGGAAAATTGGAGGGAAAGCAATTTTCTGGTGAAATGGGGTTGGGATTTTTTTACCCCGGTTTACAAGAAAGGAGGAGCAGGACAGCTGGGGGAGGTAAGTGGAGAAGAGGAAAAAACGAGGGAGATTACCCCCCAAACACCGTGGGGAGTATACATTTGGAAAAGGAGGGGAGGGAGCCCCTCGTATCACTTGTGCAGATGGCCCCAAACATGCTTATTTGCCTGGCTATTGGGGCAGCCTTAATAGTCAGCATCCGGGGGGAAAGGGGTGACTTTTCTGGGCCCCACCCTATTGGGCCCCCGCACCAGTCCCAAAAAAGGGAAAACCTTTTTCCCCCCTATTTAAGGGTAAAAAACTCCAAAAACTATAGGGGAAAACCCCGAAAACAGTTGGCCGCCCGCCCCAATTTCCAATCGCCCTCCTCAAAAGGGCCCGACCGGGGGGTTCCTCGCGCTCCCCGGGACTACTGCCGCGGGGGCTTGGGGGAAGGTTTGGGGGGGTAGGGGCAGGGACCAAACTCCATCCGTATAACCTAATCTGGAGTCACTGAAGAGCACTTCCCTTTACCTGCCTAGTGAGGAGGGCAAAGGGGCGCCACACAGCAGCAGGAAACCCGGAGTAGTCCCTGAACCAAAAGGTTGTTGGCCCTACTTGGGCAGCAAATCTGCCCCCTTTAGTTAAAGATCCGCTGGAAATAAATGGGGACCCAAAAAGGTGGGGTTGCCAACAACTTGCCAAGTTTTGGGAGTGGAGGTTGTCCTGCCCCGGGCCCGTAGTGTGGCATCAGGCGGGTTTTTCATGGGCGGGGGCCATCTTTACCCCAAAGAAACCCCGCTTGGGCCCCCGGGAAATGTGGGAAAGACTTGGGACCCCTTTGTCAAGGGTGAATCAGGCGGGGGATCCCCAGGGTTTCCACACACCCAAAGACCTAGGCGTTCCCTTTTTGGGTTCAAACAAACCCGCCTCCCGCCACATTCTGATGCCCGCCCCCCCGCCGATGCCCCCACACTTCTGCCATTTTTTTCCCCTCTGCCCTAAACCCCCAACTTTTCCCGGGGCTGGTATTGCCACCCACCCTTTAACAAAATCGGGCATTGTGCCACTCCCAAAGACCCATGCTGCTGGCCTGTTTTCTGTTGCCGTGGAAAATCCACACTGGGGTCATGTGCCACTCTCCCGACCTTATGCTGTTGCCCCCCGCCGCCGGCACCCCCCAAATCCCCCTGTCATTGTTTCCCCCCTGTGGCCAAAACCCTTTTTTTGCCACCTCCCCGAATTTGTCATTGTGCCACCCGTCTGACCTCAAAGCTGCTGCTTTGGTGCGCCATGGGCCCCACACCGTTCCCTTGTGGGGAATGCCGAAACCTTTTGCTGGCCCGGCCGTGACCCTCCGGTCTCAGTCATTGTTTGCCACTCTGTTTCTTCCCCTTTCCCTTTTTTTCCAAATCCAGAATGTCATTGTGCCACTCTCTGACCCTCATGCTGGGTTTCTGTTTTCCTCCTGCTTTTGCCCCCCCACTGGGGTCCCTTGTGCCACACTGTGGCCAATACGTTTTTGGGCCCCCTCCCCAAAAGCCACTTTTCCCACCTCATTCTTCTGCTGTTTGGCCCGCTTTCCCCCCTCCTCCAAAACTGTGTCATTGTTTCCACTGGGCCTTTAAACCCCAGCTGCTGCCGGGCCCTGAAACCCCCCGTCTCATCATTTTCCCTTTTTGGCCAAATTTTGGGCCCTTTCCCCCTGTTTTGGGCCCCCTCCAGAATGTCATTGTTCCACTTGGGGGGAAACCCCATACTTGGGTGCTGTTGGACCTCCAATTTTTCAGTTTTGTCCACCTTGGGGGCCTAAATTCCCGTTTTTGCCACCCTCCAAAAATGTTTATTGTGCCACTGGGCCAAAACCCCCATTTTTTCTTCCCGGGCCCTGACCCCCCGGTCTCAGTCATTGTTCCCTTCTGGGTGGGTTCCTCCGTTTTGCCACCCCAAAGGTCTTTTGGTTTCCACTGGGCCTGGGGCCTCATACTGCTTCCGTTTTTACCTCTACACTGTGTGATTGTGCCCTCTTTTGGCCTAATAATGTTTTGGCCCCCCTTTCCCGAATGTCCCTTTTTGCCACTGTCCTTGGGCCTCGATTTCGCTGCTGGGGGGTGCTTCCCTGTTTCCCCCACAAATGTGCATTGTGCCACCCTTTTCCCGACCTCATGCTTTCTGCGTGGCTGCTGCCCTTTTCCCCCCACACTGTGTCATTTTCCACTTTTTGACCTTTATGGGCCTGCTGGGGCTTTTCTGCCGTGTCCCCCCACCCCAACTGTGTCATTGGGGCCACTGCCCGAAACCCCAAAGCTGCTTTCCCGGGGCCGTTTACCTCCGCTCTCCATTTATTGTGCCAATTTTGTGGGTTCCTCCTGTTTTTGGGCCACCCCCCCAGAATGGGCCCTTTGTGCCACTGCCCCCCACCTCAAACTGTTCCCGCTTTGGACCTCCACTTCAGTCCAAATTTTTTTCCCCTCCCGTGGCCTAGTCCTTTTTTTCCACCCTCCAGAAAGCATTGTGCCACAGCCTAACCTCATGCTTTTGCCGGGCCTTTAAACCTCCGGTCTTTAGTCATTGTGGCCCTTCTTTGGGTTCCTCCCCGTTTTGCCACCCTTTTTCCCAAAGGCATTGTGGGGCCCCTTTTGGGCCCCCCCCTCATACTGGGTGCTGGGTTTTTGACCTCAAACACTGTGGGGAATTTTTGCCACCTGTTCCAATACGTTTTTTCCCCCCTCCAGAATGTCATTGTGCCCCCTGTCTGACCTCCCTGCTGCTGCTGGGGCCGCTGCCGTGGCCTCCACACGTTTCCCTTGTGCCACCTTTTTTACCTCATTTCTTTCTGCGGGGGGCTGGGGCCGTGGGGTTTCCCCCCACACTGTGTCCCTTTTGGGCCCCTTTTTTGACCTATGCGCCGGGTGTGGCGCTGGCCCCTGGGCCACCACTCCCGTTTTCATTGGCCACTGCCTTTACCTCATGCTGCTTTCCGCCGTGACCTCCGCTCTTTATTTAAATTTTGGGCCCTTTTGTTTCTTCCTCCTGTTTTTTTCCCCCCTCCGAAAGTCAAAAGTGCCCTTTCCCTTTAAACCCCCCGCTGCTTGGCTGCCCCGCCGTCCAAACCAAACCCACCTGTCACAAAAAATTTTCCAAACCGAGCTCTTTAAACTTGTTTTTTTCCACTTTCGCTGGGGATGACTTTATCAGGGCTACATTCCCCTTAAGTTTTTTGGTCAGTTTTTTGCCCCCTAAGTGCCCCGGGGGAATTTTTATGTGAAGGGGATTCTAAACCCGGGGGGGCCGTCATCGCGGGGCATACTAAAACACAACATTGGGATAAGGGCCAAACCAAGCCTTTCCCCCTGCATATTTAAACATGGCAAAAACGGGGTTTTACTTGCACCCCAGGGGTCTTGGGGCAGCCTAAATACCTGTTTTTTAAAAGCAATTCGTCCCGAATTTAAATTTGGGGCCGAATTTAAATTTTTGCGGGGAAAATTTTTGGCGAATGGACCGGAATCGAATTTTTGAGAAATTCGCCCATCTCTAGTTAATATCCTTCTCAACCCAGCTATGACAGAAGAAAAAGAAACGAGTATCAGGTTCAAATAATTCAAGTACTAATTAGTTCCACCTCACCCATATAAGCACTCCTCAGACAATGAGCAGACCTGCTTTTTCTTCTGTCCCAGCTAGACTTATTATTTTTATAATTATTTTACTATTCACTATTTCCAGGTTTTATAATTTTACTCCTGTGGAGGAGACCCAAGAGTTTCTTGGTGCATCTCCTCATTCCCCCACTACTGATCTGCCTAATTTTCTCGGGCAGCCATGGCCTGGGGATGTTTCAGCCTGCATTCCAGTTCAAACTCAGCAGAGCTTCATCCCGCGCTGATAGCTGGACAATTTATGCTCTACACCAGGAGAGAGGCACGGTATCAAAGGGTGGCTGCCTCGGATGGCATATAATGGCGTTTCTATGTGCACTGCCAGGCTGCGTACTCTCCATGGTGCAAAGGTAGGAGATGAGTTCTCTCACACTTTCAGCTGCCTCTGGTAGCATGTGCTGATCTGTGTTGTTAATGTACTCCTGGGTCAGGGGACTGGCTGCTGTTTGTATTTTGTTTTTCGGTGCACTGCCCTGCTGCACACTCTACATGGTATAAAGTTATGAAATGAGTTTTCATGCCATCAGATACTTCTGGTAAATTTTTGGTTTGTTGTGATTTTGCTCTTCTGGTTCAGAAGATTGGTTTCTGCAGACTTATTTTATTTTCTGAAGTCTTATAGCTGATAAGCAGCAGCAAAACATGAGAATAGAAGCTGGAAGTTATGATGCATGTTCTGTGCTAAATTCCCGGTTCCTGCCTGGTAACTGAGTATTTTTAAATCTGCCTTATGGTGAGTGTGTTTTAAGCAGAAACTAATCAATTATTATTTGGTTGTATTGCAACTGCAAAAATCTATCAGAGGTTTCAGAATACAATCATAGGAGATTACTCTGTCTCAAACCGTTACAAAGATTACAGAATTGTGTTACCTGCTCGGTTCAATCTGCACAGGTGCTCTTATTGGAGGGGTCTCCATTTAGAAAACCTCTTGTTATATACATTTTATAAAGTCCCAAATCTGTTGCAATCAGTGCCCTGCTCTGATATTCATTTTTTTAGCTAAGAAAGAGCATTCATAGAGGGGTCTTCTTCGGGGGGGACCTATTCGGTTTTGCTTTATACCGACATCCTTTTAATGTTTAAATAAAGTGTAATGTTTAAAGGAGCGGGAAAAACGCTTCATTTTTACTATCGGGATTTTCCCCTTTACCCTTTAATTTACCAGAAACTCCTAGAAATTAAACCCCTTTTAAATTTGTTTGGGGATTGTGGCTTAACTAAAACTACTGTCGCAAGGGGGCCCAAATGGGGTTTTCGGCCCTTCGGGCCCAAAAATTATTTGGGCCTTTTTGTGGGAAAAAGGGTAATTTTTTTCCGGGCTATCTACCTTTTATGTGTATTCCCTAAATTAACAGTTTTAATGGGGGGCCTTATGAAAGTTGAAAGCATTTTAAAAAAAAAAAGACACCACAAAAGGCTCGGGTTTTACTTCTGGGGAATAAAACCCACAGTTTTCCTTCATTAAATGAGGGTTTATCTAGTCTGGGGGAAACCCAAAAGGGGAAAAATTTAAAACCAGTTTTTTTTTTTGAAGTCTAAAAAAACTACACCAAATTGAGCTCGGGTTTTCTCGGGAAAACAATATCTGGCAATATATCATTTGGCTTAAAAAAATAATTTTTAAAAAAATAAAAGTATATACAAAGACATTTATTTCGGGTGCAGACAACCTTGGACCTGCCTCGTTATTGGGGTTTGTATTTCCTTTTTGCATTTTTTTAAAAATAGGGAAGCTATTAACGTCTGCTTAAACCAAAGTTTTAGGGGCAAAGGATGGTCAAAGCTAAAACTTCTTAAAACCCCTTCTATAACCCCCCCACCATTTCTCCCACAAGTTTTTAGGCCTTAAAAATATTTTCCATGACTAAAAGGGGAAAAAAAAAAATAAACGAAAAACATAAAATAAAAAAATTAAAAATAAAAGTCTTTAATTCCAAAAAAGGGGGGTTTACCCCTGGCCCAGAAAAACCCTCCCTTTATAGGGATTCTAAACGTTATTTTAGAAGAAACCCAAATTTTAACTTATTTTTTTTTAACTGCCTCGTGTCGCTTAGTCTATAAGGCCGGGACAGAAAAACCAGGTGCCCTTGGGGACGGGTTTCACCTCATTTTAAATTTCCCTTGTTGAAGGGGATTTTTGGGTATCAGATAATTCCCCCATGTAAAAATCTGGTCCCCACTGGTCTAATATATTTTTTCCCCCAATTTCCCAAAGAATTCTAAAGGGGAAGATAGTTTTAAAAAATTTTTTCCCACCTTTCTAAATTATTTCCCTTTTACTTTTTGGTTTACCACTTTTACTTCATTTAGAATTGTTGTGTTTTTTCCAAAATCAGATTGGGGGACGTTTTCCCCTCCCAAAAAAGTTTTTTGGTCATAACATTAAAGCACTTCTCAGCTTCTTCAGCACCACAGTTTTCAAAGCCCCCCCTTTTTCCCAAGTTTTTTGTAATTTTTCAAGAGAAAAGGAAAAAAGGGAGGAAAAGGGGAAAAAAAAAAGGGTTGAATTCTATTTTTAAAATTTTTGGGGAAAAACTATATAGTCTTGGGACTGTTGTTTCCCATTCTGTTAGGACCAAACCCCTTTTTTGCAAATCAGGTCCTTTCACAGGACTTTCTCGGGGTATTTTAAACAAGGTTTTACCTTTTTAGATGAAATTTTTTTTCCCCTCGCAAGGAAAGATTTTCACGGGGGGGCCGGGTTGGGTCCCCCCCTAAATTTTGAGGAAATCCAAAATTTTTAAAAACATTTATTTTTCCTGTCAAGATTAAAAAACCTTGCAAACTCCACATTGAATTTAATGAGGTGGTCCCCCTTCCAAAACCCGTCCCCTCCTCAATTCAACAAGCGGGTTTGCTTAGTTTTTATTTAACATTTTTTTTCCCAACTATTGGGTTTTTTGTTCCCAATAGACCCACGGGCCACCTTATGCAACTTTGAACAGAAAGGTAGAGACCTTTAGCCCAAAGGGTTTAACTGCTACAAGGGAAAGAAATTCAGGTGCAGTTTTTTTTAAAAACTCAACTAGTGCATAAGGGGGGTTTTGGGGAATGGTAAAAATTTTTCCCGAAAAAAAACTGAAAAAGTTCCCAAATTTAAGGAGTTTTAAATTCGGGTTTAAAATCAGGGTTTTGGGGGTTTACCTAGTCTTCTAAACCCCTCCTCTCTAAAACCTCTAGAAAGGGGCCGGGGTATAAAAAGGGGTACTCCCCGGCCCAAATAAATCATCTTGGCATTTCTCTTTTATTACTGGGAAAAGTTTTCAAAAAATGGGTCTTTTTGTCTGGTCCCTCCTATTTTTTTTAAAATTTCAGGAGTAATTAAAAAAAAAATCGGCCAATGATAATTTTTTAAAAATTAAAATGGAAAAGAGCTAATGTCCTGTCATGCATGTCATTGCAGAAAATATTTTTATAAACTGTTCATAGAAAAGTCTTCTAATTATTCCTCTACACCAGATCAGGAGAATTATAGCCTGCATGTGTCGGGCAAAGCTGTCTGCAAGGGTTATCTTTGGCAATGCTTAAAACCTGCACTTGGGGGAGCCTCGCTCGGGATTTTTACCCACATCATCAGCTTTTTTCTATAAATCCCACTCTCTCCTTCCAGTGGCCACCCCCTTTAAACAAGGTGTGTGGGGGGCGCCAAAAAATGCTATGAATGAACTTCTGGGTATTACTACAAAGAGGGGTTATTCTCCATTAACCCCTGTAACAATGTTTTAAAGGGGGCCCAAACACAAATTCATGAAGTGAACTTTAGGAAATTTCATATATGAAGGATATATTCCCTTTACCCCCTGTAAAGTGGTTCTTAAAGCCCCAGGCATAGGAAAATTTACAAGTTTTATCTTCCCAAGTGAATCCAATATCTGTCATTTTCGGTTCCTTAAAAATTTAAAATGCCACAACTTAAAGAAAAAGGGTAAGAGTGCCTCTCGCTGGTCTGAAACCTAAGTCCCACAAACGGGGAGGTGCCCGGGAGGGGTCTTTCAATTTGGGGGATTTATCACGCAAAGTGCTGTTGGGGGGACCGCTTGAGTTTGGGGGGTGCTGTCTGTTATGTTTTTACTATTTAGGGTATGCTGGGGGCCTTCAAAGTGGCATTGTACAGTATTAACCAGGGGAAACTTTTTCAGTTTTTTCTTCTGATTTTTTCCTTTGAAGCAACGCTCATTCCCTTTTTAACCTCAGGAAATGGAAACTTTTGTCACGTTTTCTGGCCCCCAAGCCCGAAACGCCCTGGGACAGGGGGTCCAGGGCCCACTGGGGCACAGATGGCAATTCCCGGGGGGTAGCCAATGCAGACACAGGTGACGGATAAAAGGGTGCAGTAGTTTTAAAGGAAACATAGCCCAGGGGTAAACAGATACACAGCAGGAGAGCTACGGTGCGCGACAGGATACAGCAGGTATAAGGTGCGCTGGACAGCGAGGGTTAAGCACAAAGTTCAGACGCAGCTTGCAGACACTCGGGAAACCCGGGGGTTAACAAGGCAGCACTTTCAGCAGAGGTCAGCTCTATGGAAGCACACCAACGAAAGAACCAAATCCGGAAGGGGTTCCCTGAAGGAAAGGGGCCCGGGGACGGGTAGGAAGCGGAGCCTGTGTGCTAAATTCCCCAGGTGGTGCCGCGCACCCATGGGGGGCCAAAACACGCTGGGGTAGCCACAGTGGACGGACACGCGTGAAGCAGGACCAGGTAGTAACGCTGAGCAGAAGCAGGTGTAGAGCAAACTGACACTGCCGCTGTAAGCCCCGCACAGGGAGCCACAGCGGACCCAGACACAGGGGCATGGACGCGACCGCGGTCTAAGGCACGGGCCGCGGCGCGATCCGTGACACTTATCTTATAATAAATACTACGAGAATCTGGAAGTCTGTTTCTTCACTTACAAGGGCCTCTTACAGAAATCAAAGTCAGCATAGCCTCTGACACTGGTCCTATAGCAATACTTCTGTGTAATGATCAAGAAGAATGGTCATTGGCTAGAGAGAAAGGAGCCAACACCTTGTGTTAAATAGCGTCCTTATTGCCAAATAAAAGTAAAACTTTATTAGATTAAATTTACCATGTAGCTGCTTAGTATTCTCAACGATCTTTGGCATAAGTCTGAGTACTATAGAGAATGCACATTTTGCATACTGTCCCCCACCCCTGCGTTTGGTACTGCTTATGGAAATTCCATAGTGTGCTGCCTGAGGACGAAGGGGGAGTCTAAGATTTACTTACCGAAATCTGTATTTCCAGGAGTCCTCAGGCAGCACAGGGATCCACCCTTATAAAAAAAAAGAAAAAAAAAAGTGTCTTACTGCTTTAAAAGAAACAGGTCTGCTCACTGTCTGAGGAGAGCTTATATGGGTGAGGTGGAATTAATCAGTGCTTGAATTATTTGAACCTGATACTCGTTTCTTTTTCTTCTGTCATAGATGGGTTGAGAAGCATATCGACCCATTGTGTGCTGCCTGAGGACTCATGGAAATACAGATTTTGGTAAGTAAATCTTAGACTCTTTCTGTTGTTCTGTACCGTAACATACACGCCATTTTAACACGCTACAAAGTTGTTAATCATTGGCAGCATATTTCTTTTGCGCAATTTACATCCAGGGGTTAATTAAGCGTTGCTCTGCTGTTGTGGTCATTAAAAAAAAATGTTCATTTTCACCGCCAAAGAAGCAATTTTGCCTGTAGCATAATTCATAAACGAAGGTTAATTACAAGTTTTTCTGTTGTTCTGTACCGTAAAATACATGCCACTTTAAAACGGAAAAAAAAAAAAAGTATTAATTTTTTTTTGCTCATTTTCTTTTGCGCAATTTAGACCCAGGGGTTTAGTTTAAGCGTTGTTCTGTGTTGTGGTCACTAAAAGAAACGTTCAATTTTCACCGCCAAAAAAAAATTTTTGCCGTGCATAATTCTAACAAAGGTTAGTAACAATTTTTTCGTTGTTCTGTCCGTAAAAAAACCGCCATTTTAACCGTACAAGCTGGTAATTTTGTTTTCAGCTATTTCTTTTGCGCAATTTACACCGGGGGTTTTAATTTAAAGCGTTGTTCCTGTTTGGTCACAAAAAAAAACGTTCTTTTTCACCCCCCAAAGAAGTATTTTGCCTGTAGCATAATTAACCGAAGGTTAAAAAGCCTTTTTGTGCTTTTATTTTTCCGTAAAATACACAGTGTTTTTAAAACGCACATACAAGTCAATTTTTTCCGCCAATTTTTTTGGACGCAATTTATACCCCTTTAGGGTTACCCAAGCTTTTACGGGGTTCATTTGGGAGTAAATAAGGGTTGTGTATTTATCATATAAGATATTTTCATAAAAACAGTGTCTGTCTGACATATGTTTGTTCAAAATGTACAGAGAGGTGGCAGGCTCTTCACCTACCAGTGGCAGTGGCACAAACTTCCTGAGCGGGCCCAGGGGTCCCAGCACAGCAAGGGGACTCGCAGAAGGGGTCACTCGGTGGGGCCCACAACTGCCGGCGCATCTAGTCCCGTGTGTTGTTCAGCCAACCCAAGGGGTTCTTGATTGGTTGATAGGTCAGCCACTCCCCCCAAATGACTCTGACAACCCCGCCAAGAGTCGGGGGAACGTCAGACACAACCCCCTTAAGGGGGCATGGCCCAGGGGGGGCCCGGGGCCCTACCTGTCCCAACCCGCCCGCCCCATCCGGTTCCCACACCAGAGATCATATGGGTTGGGCTCAGTGCCACTTTACAGGATAAAAACAATTTTTTGAGGAGGGCAGTAGCGCTACTTAGCGCGAAGAAATGGGCCAATACCCCCTGCTTTTTTTGCTGTAGGTGGCAAAGTTAAGAGTGAGATGCATGGGGGGTCTTTTTGTGAGGGGTCACCCTCTGCATACCAAGACCGGTGATAAGACAGCAGTGCGATAAAACACACATAGATGTGATGTGCCGACCCCCTTTGGGAACCGGGAAGCAAGGGCTTTCATATCGTCAGGAAAGAGGGGTCAGCTTTCCCTTTAGCAGCGGGGCAGACAGCAAGGGGGTTTGTGGCCGTAGTCCATAGGGAAGCAGTGGAGGGCGGGACCAAACGGCCACGGGTAAAAAACCCCCTTCGCTGGTAAAAAATTAGCGGACAGGGGCTCAGGGGGAGGCAGTGGTGGTAGTAGAGTCGTGCGGAGCCGTTGGGGTAAAATCCATACCAGAAGTGTGGCGATCTTTGCTAAACACGGGGGGACCGAATATGGGGAATGTAGAATCTGTAGGCAGAAAGTGAAGGTGGCCAGGGAGCCCTTTAACGTTGGGAAAGCCCCCGCAACACATGCAGCGTCACCATCCGGTGGCCTGGGGGGAAACTGGGTCAATTTTGGGGGTCCACCCGCCCCGCAGAACAGCAGCACACGCCTAAATGGCACGCATGCCTTGCACCAGCAAAGGGGCCCCCCACTTCTGCGAAGGGAGGTTTTTTTCTTGAACATCTTCCCCGGTCCAGATGCTCCTGCTCCTCGCTACTCATGGCGCCAGCAGTCTTCAGCGAGGCGATTGCAAAGAGGACAACAGTATGCGTCCAACCATCCTAAGGTGCAAAGCTGCCCGTGCTCCTGTCCAAGTTGTTGTATCTCGTTCCTCCCTTTCCAAATGGTGGACTCTGTACTATTCAGAGAACTAATGGCTTGTGCTGAGCCGAGATGGAGAGTCCAAGCCATAATTTCTTTTCCAAAAAGGCAGTACCAGCACTTCATAAATATGTAGAACTGAAGGTGGGCCAGTCCTTGAGCTTATCGATTTGTTCCAAGGTGCACGGCAGCGTGGACGTGTGGAGCTGTAACTACGGTCAGGGCCAGTACATGTTCTTTACGGCCCACTGGGTGAATGTGCTTCCGGCCCAGGCACACCAACAACTTGGACGGGAGACGCCGCTTCTCCTCCACGTTTTCAAACTGCGGTTCCGCGCTAATGTCCGCCTCCTCCTCCTCCACCACCACCACCACCATCTGAGCCTCCACAAGTACTGCTCCATCATACCACATGTGTAGGGCACAGCGGTGTCACACAGTTCTACACCTGATTTGCCTCGGCGAACGATGTCACACAGGGGAGGAACTGCTCCGCGTCATGCAGCAAGAAATCGATGTGTGGCTTTCTCCACGCCAACTGCAAATCGGAACCATGGTGACAGACAATGGGAGTAACATGGTGTCCGCGTTGCACCGAGGAGGTATGGTCCATGCGCCCTGCATGGCGCATGTGTTCAATTTGTTTGTGAAAAGGTTCCTGAAGTCTTCCACCGATCTTCAGAAGTTTCTGAAAATGGCCAGTAAACTGTGCATGTATTTCATCCATTCCTACAAAGCCAGGAACACCCTCCTCGAGTTGCAGTGGCAGAACGGCCTCCCCCAACACACTCTGATATTCGATGTTTCCACCCTTTGGGAAATTTCCCAGCCTGCACATGTTGGACCGACTGTATGAACAGAGAAAGGCCATTAACAATTTTTTGATGATCCAGGCGGACAGGAGTACTCCCCTGTGTAACTTTTATGTCAGCCAGTGGCAGCTCATGCGTGACACATGCTGTTTGCTGAGGCCATTCGAGAAGGCAACGTTATTTGTCAGTCGCCAGGACTACGAGATGAATAATGTCATTCCACTGCTTCATGTCCTGGAACAGATGCTGAAAAAACTGTCTGGGCAGGGGACTGGAGACGTGGCGACTACATCTCGCGGCCACATGAGTCCGGTGGGGACTGATCTGGAGGAGGAGGAGGAGGAGGAGGACATTGGAGCAGAAGCATTGTCTGGTGAAATGAGTGGATTCTCTACCCAGTTTACAAGGAGGAGGAAGCAAGGGGCAGCTTGGGGGAGGTAGATGGAGATGAGGAAGACGAGACAGATGACCCGCAAGCACCGGTGCAGTATACAGTGGAGATGGAGGCAGGGAGACCCTCGGAGTCACTTGTGCAGATGGCCCGCAACATGCTGATTTTCCTGGTAAAGTGACAGCCGAATAGTCAGCATCCGGCAGAAGGATGACTTCTGTCTCTCCACCCTATTGGACCCTCGCTACCAGTCCAAAATGGGAGCCTTTTTTCCCAGCTGCTGAGAGGGAGGACAAAAATCAAATACTATAGGGAAATCCTCCGTAGTCAGTTGGCCGCTGCCTAAAGTGCGGCATCGTCCCTCTCTCTGACAGGTCGGACCGGGGGTGTTTCAAACACTCACGTAAATAAAAGCCACGGCTGCTGGAGGAAGGTGGGGGGGTAGGAGCAGTACCAAACTCCATCAGCAGCAACCTAAGTCCCGGAGTCACTGATGAGAAGCTTCCTTCACCCGCCTAGTGAGGAGGACATTTGCCAGCGAAAGCAGGACCTGGGGGCGCCCCTGACCAAAGGTGGGGGCCCTACTTGGACCATCGACCCCCCAATTAGAAATCCGGGGACACGGGCGCCAAACTGGATGGTGGCCCGAACTTCCGAGTTTGCAGGGGAGAGAAGCTTTCCCTGCCCCCAGTATGTGGCATCAGAGTGGGTTTTAAAATGCTGCGGGGCCATCTTTACCCAAGGAGAACCCCTTGTCCAGGGGAAAATGGGGAACGAGGGTGATCGGCCAGGATTTCCACCCCCAATGTTAGGCGTCAGACTGCACCACCAAACCCTCACCCAAACTGGGGAAAATATCGTTCAAATACCTGCCCCAAAAAAACTATTCGATCCGAAACCGCCTGATGCCAAAATCGCTGCCAGTTTCTCCATCGCTACCACCATCTTTACCAAGGGACTGGATTGCCCCCCACCCCACACTCTGTTATTGTGCACCAAAGCCCTCTGCTGCTGTTGCTGGTCCCCTTAAACATCCACACTGTGCATTGTCCACTCTCTGACCTCAGTTTGCGTGCCGTGAACCCCCTCTCTTCATTGTGCCACTCTGTGGCCTACTTGTTTTCCCAACCCCAAATGTCATTGTGCCCCGTCTGACCTCATGCTGCGCTGCGGCTGCTGCCGTCCCCCTCCACACTCTTTCAGGCCACGTCGACCTCTGCTGTGGCTGCTGCCTTTACCCCACTCTTCATTGTGCCATGCTGACCTCATGGCACTGTGGTCTGCCGTGATTTTTCCACATTGGCATTGTTCCACTGTCTGCCCTCATGCTGCTCCCCTGGGGCTGCTGCATCCCCTCCACACTGTGTCATTGTGCCACTTTTGACCCATCGCTGGCTTGACCTCCACTCCTGTCATTTGTCCCACTTTTGGGGCCCTACCCCTGTTTTTGCCAAACCCTCCAAATTTTGTCATTGTGCCACTGTCTGCCTCATGCTGCTGCTGTGGCTGCTGCCATCCCCCACACTGTGTCATTGTCCCACTCCTGACCTATACTGCTGCTGCCGTACCTCCACTTTTGTCATTGTCCCCACTCTGTGGCCACTCTTTTTGCCCCCTTCAAATTCATTGTCCACTGTCTGACCTCCGCTGCTGCTGGGTTTGCTGCCTACCCTCCACACTGTTTCTTTGTGCCTCCGGGGCCCTATTCCTGTTTTCTGACACCTAGAATGTCCGTGACAGTCTAACCTTCTGTTTTGCTTGGCTGCTGCCGTGACCTCCACACTCTGTCATTGTCCCACTTCTGACCTCATGCTGCGCTGGGCTGCTGCCGTACCCCACACTGGTCATTGTGCCACTCTCTGACCTCATGCGCTGCTGCCGTGACCTCCACTCTCGTCTTTGTGCCTTTCTGTGGCCTACTATTGTTTTGCCACTCCAGAATGTCAGGGCCCACTTCTGCCCTTTTGCGCTGCCTCCCCTCCACACATGTATTGTCCCACTCTGTGGCCACTCCTGTTTTTGCCCCCCAGAATGTATTGTCCCACGTCTGACTCATGCTGCTGTTTGGGGCTCTGCCGTTCCCCCCAACTTTTTCATTTGTCCCATTTGTCCCTACCCCTGTTTTTGCCACCTCCAGAAGTCATTTTTCCACTGTCTGCCTATGTGCTGCGCTGTGACCCCCAAACTTTTCCCACTTCCCACTCTGTGCCTACTACTGTTTTGCCACCCCAGAAGTCTTTTCCACTGTCAAACCCTCATGCGCTGTGTGGCTGCGCCGTGCCTCCAACCTGTCATTATGCCACTGTCTACCTCATGCTGCTGCGTGGTTGCTGCCGTGTCCCCACACTTGTCATTGTGTCACTCTCTGACCCAGCTGTACTGCCTTGACCTCCACTCTCTGTCATTGTGCCCCCTTTGTGGCCTACTACTGTTTTGCCACCTCCAGAAGTCATTGTCCACTGTCTGCCCTCATGCTGCTGCGCGTGACCCCCCACTTTTGTCATGGCCACCTGGGCAAAATACTTTTTGCCACCTCCAAAGTCTTTGTCCCTCTCTGCCCTCATGCGCTGCTTCGTGCCCTCCCCCTTTTTTTCATTGTGCCCCTGTGTGGCCTACTACTGTTTTGCCACCTCCAGAATGTTTGTTCCACTCCCTGACCTCTGCTTGCTGTTGGCTGCTCCCCGTAACCTCAACTGTGTCATTGTGCCACTCTGGGCCTCCCTCCTGTTTTTTGCCCCCTCCAAATGTCATGTCCACCTCTGACCTCATGCTGCTCTTTTGACCCACTCTTTTTCATTTTGCCACTGTGGGGGTAATACTGTTTTTTCCCCCCCAGAATGTTTTTTTTGTTCCACTGCCCTCAGCTGGCTGTGGCTGCTGCCGAAAACCTACACACTGTGCATTGTCCACTCTGGGGCCTACTCCTGTTTTTGCCACCTCCAGAAGCATTGTCCCTCTTGACCCATCGCCGTGGTGCTGCCTTTCACCCCACATCTGCCCACTGATGTTCCCACCTGAGCCTCAGCTTTTTTTTTTCCAGCTTTCGTCCCATAAATTTTACGGCACATTCCCGCTTCATTTTTTTTTGGTCAGTTTTGCCCTCTTGGTTTCCCGGGGGTTTTTATATTGAAGCGATTCAAAGAGCGTCGGCATCATAGCAGTCATACAAAGCACAAAATTTTTATGAAGACCAAACCACGCTCCCTCTGCTATTAAGCATGGGGTCAGCGTTCACAACACCCGCAGTCTCTGTGCAGCTGGAAAAACTGTTTTTTAAACCCATTCGTCCCCAAAATAAATTTGGACCGAAAAAATTTGTCGGAACTTCGGCGAATCATCGAAACGAATTTTTTTAGAACTTCGACCATCTCAAAAAACCACCCCCGGGGAAAAAAAGCAGCACGTTCTCACTTACTTAGATCCCATGGCCACAAATGCCACGGCATCTGAATGGATTAGAGCAGCCTCCATTTCCTCCTGCAATTAGCAGCCAAACCTGCCTCATACATAGCAGACTTACTGAGTAAGCTCACTACACAGGAGTTTACCAAGAATGGGAAGCAGTGCAGTTCTTATTTCCCGCTTGTTTATACAAGTTTCTTTACTTACTGATCACCTTACCTGCTGTATGTTGACATGACTCTCTGCTATGTCAACAGAACAGGAGCTTGTTTATTTTTTTTTACTGACAAACTATGACCTTTTAAAGCTCTGTAGCCTTCTTTTCTGTTGTTAAAACCCCTCTATCACCAATGTCCATTAACATTGCTGCTTTACGTGACCTGTCAAAATGTGTTGTTATATACTGATTGTTCACCAATTTAAGTAAACTACTATATATAATTGAAGGATATCCATATAACCTAATGGCTATACATATCCTGTGTTTACACATTTTTTTTTTTATTTGCTAGACCAGATCACTAACCATAAGAAAAGAGAAAAAGATGGTGGAAACAGCCAAATTAACATTATGGGGGAAATGTGTGAAAACCGTCTAGGTCTAAGACTTTCTTTGTTGCCCATAGCAACCAGAGTTCCCCTTTCATTTTTTAGAGCACTACATGAAATGAAAGGGGAACTCTGATTGGCTGCTATGGGCAACAAAGAAAGTCTTATACCTAGACTGTTTCTTACATGTAGCCCTATATGTTTCTTTCTGGAAGATGGTATAGGATCTTCAGCTCTAGATTTCTCCAGTCATGAAAATGTATGAAAATAGTGGATTGGGTCAAAAGTTAAGGCAAGGATGCAGTTGCAAGATTTTGTATTCAAATGAGATATAAGCTGAGAAAGTTTACTGCGAGAATACTGTTGATCCCAGGAATTCTCTCTATCTTCGCTGTTCGCTTCTCACAGCTGATGCTCCGGATAGATGAAGTATATGATTCCTGGTGAAGCTTTGACCTGTATAGAGGTGTAATGTAAGTATTGAACCTTTGTAATCCTTATGATGCGTTTTTTGTAATCCACATTATGTGTGCTTTGCCTTTGTAATTTGTATTCTACAAAAGTGTACGCAATATCACACTATCTTCTTTTATTTTTATGTAATCACTGAACTCTTCAAATAACAAAATTAATAAAGCATTTGATTCTTTAAAGCCGTATCCGACCCCTTAAAATAGTTGGCAAAACAGTGTCTCACCAAATGGGGATACAATAAGAGATGGGGGAATCGATTCTAACGAAGTGGAATTCGTTTAGAATTTCAGGAAAACTTTGATTCTGGACAAAGTCGAAGTTTGGGGTGATTCGCGGGAACGAAGCGTGCTTTTGATTGATAAAATAGCTGCGAGCACATGGCGTTACAAGGGGCAAATAAGTATTTGAGGAAGAATGGCATAGCCTACATGACATGTGCAGAGATGAAGCCAATCAGAGACCGGCGGGATTCTGTGACGTCACCGCACTATATAAGTCCGGGCGCGACGCTGGCAGCTCATACCGCTCTCACTGTACTGTGTAGGGAAGGTGCCGCCGTAGCTGCTTATGATATCTCATACTAAAAAACTCCCTTTTATACAGCGATTATTGGGGGGTGTCACAGCTTGTCTCAGAGACTGCTTCTCTTACATTCTAATTCTGATTTTATGGGGTATTGGAACTGAAGTCCAGTGTGCGTCCAATGCAGATGCATATACATTTTAATGCTATCTGCTCAGTTCTACAGCACATTGAATATCCAAGGGTTATCTAAGCCATTTCCTGTGGTATTCAGTTAAAGAAACAGTGTTTTTACAATCCAAATACCATTTAATTTTTGGTTGCTCATTTCTTTTGCGCAATTTAGATCCAAGGGTTAATTAAGCGTTGTTCTGCTGTTTTTGTCACTAAAAGAAACATTCTTTTTCACCTTCAAAGAAGAAATTTTGCCTGTAGCATAATTCATAACCGAAGGTTGATTACAAGTTTTTCTGTTGTTGTGTGCCGTAAAATAGATGACATTTTAACATGCTAAAAAACTGGTAATTTTTGGTTGCTCATTTCGTTTGCGCAATTTAGATCCAAGGGTTAATTAAGCGTTGTTCTGCTGTTGTGGTCACTAAAAGAAACGTTCTTTTTCACCTCCAAAGAAGAAATTTTGCCTGTAGCATAATTCATAACCGAAGGTTAATTACAAGTTTTTCTGTTGTTGTGTTCCGTAAAATACACGCCATTTTAACACGCTACAAAGCTGGTAATTTTTGGTTGCTCATTTCTTCTGCGTAATTTAGATCCAGGGGTTAATTAAGTGTTGTTCTGCTGTTGTGGTCACTAAAAGAAACATTCCTTTTCACCGCCAAAGAAGAAATTTTGCCTGTAGCATAATTCATATCTGAAGATTAATTACAAGTTTTTCTGTTGTTGTGTTCCGTAAAATACACACCGTTTTAACACGCTACAAAGCTGGTAATTGTTGGCAGCACATTTCTTTTGTGCAATTTACATCCAAGGGTTAACTAAGTATTTTTCTGCAGTTGTACTTAGTAAAAGAAACATTCTTTTTCACCGCCAAAAAAGAAATTTTGCATCTAGCATAATTCATAACCGAGGGTTAATTACAAGTTTTTCTTTTGTTGTGTTCTATAAAATACACGCCGTTTTAACACGCTACAAAACTGGTAATTGTTGGCAGCATATTTCTTTTGCGCAATTTACATCCAAGGGTTAACTATTTTTCTGCAGTTGTATTCATTTAAATAAACGTTCCTTTTCACCGCCAAAGAAGAAATTTTTGGCTGTAGCATAATTCATATCCGAAGGTTAATTAAACCTGTTTGTGCTTTTATATTCAGTAAAATACAATGGGTTGTGTGGCCGTGAGTCAGCAGGGTAGCAGCAGTGTGAGGTCGGGAGCAAAGCGGCCACGGGGTAGAAAACCCGCTTCGCAGGTCCAAGAAAGTAGCGTCACAGGGGCTCAGCGAGGCAGCGGCGGCAGTAGCCAAATACAACGGAGGAGCCAAATATGGGTATATGTAGAATCTGTGGGCAGAAAGTGAAGCGTGGCCAGGGAGCTAACGTTGGCACCACGTCCCTGCATCAACACATGCAGCGTCACCATCCGGTGGCCTGGGAGAAACGTGGCTCAGATGTGGTGGTCCATCTTGCCGCCGCAGTGACAGCAGCAGCAGCGCCCAGTGGCACGCATGCCTTTGCATCCAGTCAAGGCTCCACCACCTCTGCAGAAGGGAGCTGTTTCTCTTTGCCATCATCTCCCGGTCCAGATGCTCCTGCTCCTCGCTTCTCATGGCGCCATGCGATTGCAAAGAGACAACAGTATGCGTCCAACCATCCTAAGGTGCAGAAGCTGACCATGCTCCTGTCCAAGTTGTTGGTACTGCAGTCCCTCCCTTTCCAAATGGTGGACTCTGTACCATTCAGAGAACTAATGGCTTGTGCCGAGCCGAGATGGGGAGTTCCAAGCCGTAATTTCTTTTCCAAAAAGGCAGTACCAGCATTTCATAAATATGTAGAACAGAAGGTGGGCCAGTGTCACGGGTGGTCCCGCAGCCCCTCGCCCGGGCTGCGGGCGCACTCGTGCTGTCACCCGTCGGGTCCCCGCGGCCCCTGCCGGGCCCGCGGGTCGGGTCCCGGCTTCCCCCTTACCTTCCTGCGCTCCTGAGTCCTCCCGTCCTCCTGGCCGGCCGGCGTGCGCGCGCCCGCGCCTTAGCGCGCGCGCGCCCGCTCTCGAGGATTTAAAGGGCCAGTACGCCCATTATTGGTTAAGGCTGGCAGGTGACCCTATTTAACCCTCTTCCTTCCGGGTCACCTTTGCCGGATCTTTAGTGCCGTACAGCCTTTAGAGAAAGCTTCTTGTGCCTCGTTGTCTGACTTCCGTGTACCGAACCTCTACGCTCCTGTTTCCTGACCACGAACCATTGCCGCCTGTCCTGACCTCCTGCCTGTCCCCGACTCCGCCTACGCCTCACGATTCTGTACCACGCACTGCCTTGGCTGCCACCGCAAGCAAGTCACGCCAGTGGGACGACCTGGTAGTTCTCCGCCGCAGCAAGTCCATCCCGCTTTGCGGCGGGCTCTGGTGAAAACCGGGTTCTACTTAGATTCCGTCCCCTGGTACGGCTTACACCATCGCTTGCGGTGGTCCAGCGGATCCACTACCTGCATTCGTTACAGTAAGATCCGGCCATGGATCCCGCCAAGGTACCTCTGCCCAGTGATCCGGATCTCACGGCGATAGTGGCTCAGCAGTCTCATCAACTAGCGCAACAAGCCCAGCAGCTGAACCAGTTGTCCGCCATGATGCAGCAGCTCCTGGCTAACCAACAGCCGCCGACTCCTCCTCCTGTGGCGACACCTCCGCCAGCACCCGGGACTTCTCGGCTACGCTTACCACTACCTGACAAGTTTGACGGGGACTCCAAACTGTGCAGGGGATTTATTACCCAGTGCTCGATGCACGTTGAGTTGATGGCCGGTCAATTTCCCACTGAACGTTCCAAGGTGGCCTTCGTGGTCAGTCTGCTGTCCGGGAAGGCTCTAGCTTGGGCCACCCCTCTCTGGGACCGGGGCGATCCGGTAACGACGGACCTACAGACTTTCCTCTCAGAGTTCCGCAGTGTCTTTGAAGAGCCGGCACGGGCTTCCTCGGCGGAGACCGCTCTACTGAACCTTCGCCAGGGTGACTCCTCTGTCGGCGACTACGCAGTTCGTTTCCGGACCCTGGCGTCGGAGCTGACCTGGAACGACGCCGCCCTATGTGCCACCTTTAAAAAGGGCCTGTCCGGCAGAGTTAAGGACGCCCTAGCGGCTAGAGAGATCCCGTCCTCTCTAAGCGAACTGGTCCACCTAGCCACTCGGATCGATGTTCGCTTCGCCGAGCGACAAGAGGAACTACGCCAGGAACGTGATCTCGCCCGACCACGCCGTTTGCCTCGTCTGGGCCCGGTCTTCCAAAGACCCCAGCTGCCGCTTTCACTTCCTACCAGTGAAGAAACCCATGCAGGTGGACCGGGCACATCTGTCCGAACAGGAGCTGTCCCGCCGTCGGGCAGAGAAATTGTGCCTTTACTGTGCCAGCCCGGATCACTTCCGCAATGGTTGCCCGCTTCGCCCACAGCGGCAGGGAAACGCCCGCACCTAGGCTATGTCGGAGAGGCATCCCTGGGTGTGAACACTTCCTCTCCACGTCTTACTATGGAGGTTGAGGTTTCTTCGGGTTCCGGACTCGCTTTTCGGGTGCCCGCCTTTCTGGACTCTGGATCCGCCGGGAACTTTATTCATGCCACCCTGGTGTCCCAGTATCGCCTTCCGGTGACCCGTCTGGAGAAGCCCCTGGTGATATCCTCCGTGAGTGGCGAGCTACTTAGTGAGGCCATTCGGTACGTGACCAAGCCGTTGTCTCTCCGCGTGGGGGCCTTACACAAGGAGGAGATCACCTTCTACGTCCTCCCTCGGTCATCCTCCGCTATCCTCTTGGGTCTTCCGTGGCTACAGCTCCATGCCCCGACCCTCGATTGGAAAACCGGGGAGATTCTACGCTGGGGCTCCGACTGCCAGAATCGCTGTCTCTCAGTTCCGCGGCCTGTCCGGGCCATTCCACCTCATCAGTCGTACAGGTCCCTGCCAGGTCTTCCCGCTGAATACCGGGACTACGTGGACGTCTTTTCGGAGAAACAGGCCGAATCCCTTCCTCCTCACCGCCCCTATGACTGTCCCATTGACCTCCTTCCTGGGACCAGCCCTCCTCGGGGTAGAGTTTACCCGTTGTCCAGACCAGAGACTCAGGCCATGTCGGACTATATCCGTGAGAACCTGCAAAAGGGCTTTATACGCAAGTCCTCATCTCCCGCCGGAGCCGGGTTTTTCTTCGTACAGAAGAAGGATGGTTCTCTCCGTCCCTGCATCGACTACCGGGGCCTGAACCAGATTACCGTGAAAAACCGGTACCCGTTGCCACTAATTACGGAACTCTTTGACCGTCTACAAGGAGCCAAGGTCTTCTCCAAACTGGACCTGCGCGGGGCATACAATCTCATCAGGATCCGTGAGGGAGATGAGTGGAAGACGGCGTTCAATACCCGCGACGGCCATTTTGAATACCTGGTGATGCCATTCGGTCTGTGCAATGCCCCCGCGGTCTTTCAGGAGTTCGTAAACGACATCTTCAGGGACCTGCTCTACACGTGTGTCATCGTGTATCTGGACGACATTCTGGTTTTCTCCCCTGACCTCCGGACCCATCTATCACAGGTGCGCCTGGTCCTGCAACGCCTTCGCAGCAACCGCCTGTACGCCAAGTTAGAGAAGTGCGTGTTCCACCAACCCAGTCTGCCTTTCCTCGGTTACATTGTCTCCGACCGAGGCCTGCAAATGGATCCCACTAAGCTGTCTGCTATCTTGCAATGGCCACGACCTGTTGGACTTCGAGCCATACAACGTTTTTTGGGCTTTGCCAATTATTATCGACAGTTTATATCCCACTTCTCTACACTGGTGGCTCCAATTGTGGCTCTCACCAGGAAGAAGGCCAATCCCAAATGTTGGCCACCAGCGGCCGAAAGAGCCTTCTCGGATTTGAAGTCGGCCTTTGCTTCCGCACCTATTCTGTCACGCCCTGATCCTGAGAAGCCTTTCTCTCTGGAGGTGGATGCCTCTTCGGTGGGGGCCGGAGCTGTTCTTACTCAAAAGGGTCCCAAGGGGAGAACCGTCACCTGCGGCTTCTTCTCCAAGACCTTCTCGTCGGCAGAGAGGAACTATGCTATTGGGGACCGAGAATTGCTCGCTATCAAGATGGCCCTGGAAGAGTGGCGGCATCTTCTGGAGGGAGCTCGTCATCCTTTTGAGGTGTATACTGATCACAAAAATCTTCAGTACCTCCAGTCGGCCCAGCGCCTCAATCCTCGGCAAGCACGGTGGTCTCTTTTTTTTTCCAGATTTGACTTCCGGATCCATTTTCGCCCAGCCGAGAAGAACATCAGGGCTGATGCTCTCTCTCGCGCATCCGACGTCACTGGAGAGAGGACGAGCTCCAACACATCATACCTCCGGACGCCTGATCCCACAGCACCTGTCTCCTTCGGCAGATACCTCCTGGCAAGACTACGTTCGCCATCGCTGCGCAAGAAAATCCTGAATTGGGGACAACTGCTCCTTGTTGGCGGACATCCGGGGGCCCGTAGATCATTCTCAGTTGATCTCTCGGTTCTACTGGTGGCCAGGAATGGCTAAAGATATTAAGGACTTTGTGGATGCCTGTGCTACTTGTGCCCGGAATAAGGTGCCCCGCCATGGTTCCTCCGGGCTACTGCGACCCCTGCCTACGCCCAGTATTCCATGGTCCCATGTGGCGATGGATTTCATCACCGACCTTCCATCCTCTTCGGGCAACACCGTGATCTGGGTCATTACGGATAGGTTTTCGAAGATGTCGCACTTCGTCCCACTGCCCGGGTTACCTTCCGCACCACGTCTGGCCTCCCTGTTCTTTAGTCACATCTTCCGCATGCACGGCCTGCCCCAGCACATCGTTTCTGATCGTGGGGTGCAGTTCGTGTCCAAGTTCTGGCGCGCACTCTGCTCCCGATTGCGGGTGAAGTTAGACTTCGTCTTACCATCCGCAATCTAACGGCCAGGTAGAGAGAGTCAACCAGATTCTGGGCAGTTACTTACGTCACTTTGTTTCTGCTCGCCAGGATGATTGGTCCGACCTCCTACCCTGGGCCGAATTTTCATACAATTCACTGGATTCAGGGTCCTCAGGCGCATCCCCCTTTTTTATTGTATATGGTCGGCATCCCCGCCCTCCTCTCCCTCTGCCCTCCTCCTCCGAGGTTCCCTCTGTGGACGCCTTGGTCCACGACCTATCTGGCATCTGGGAGCAGACTCGTCAGTCCCTGCAGCGTGCTGCCGCCCGTATGAAGGTCCAGGCGGACAGGAAGAGGAGACCAGCTCCAACCTTTACCCCTGGAGACCAAGTCTGGCTGTCCGCCAAATATGTCAGGTTAAAAATCCCCAGTTACAAGCTTGGCCCGCGCTTCCTAGGTCCCTTTGAAATCCTGAGCCGTATTAATCCAGTGGCGTATAAGCTCAAACTCCCTCCCACCATGCGGATCCCTAATTCTTTCCATGTATCCCTCCTAAAGCCCGTCGTGTTGAACCGCTTCTCCAGAAAAGTTGTCCCTCCCTCTCCTGAGTCCGTAGCCTCCAACATATTTGCGGTCAAAGAGATCTTGGCTATGAGGGTTGTTAGGGGTAAATGGCAATTCTTGGTTGATTGGGAGGGATTCGGTCCGGAGGAGAGATCTTGGGAGCCTGAGGAGAACATCCTGGACCGCGGTCTCGTGTTGACCTTCCTCCGAACCAGAAGAAGGGGGGGCCGAGGGGGGGGGTACTGTCACGGGTGGTCCCGCAGCCCCTCGCCCGGGCTGGGGGGCACTCGTGCTGTCAACCGTGGGGTCCCCGCGGCCCCTGCCGGGCCCGCGGGTCGGGTCCCGGCTTCCCCCTTACCTTCCTGCGCTCCTGAGTCGTCCCGTCCTCCTGGCCGGCCGGCGTGCGCGCGCCCGCGCCGTAGGCGCGCGCGCGCCGGCTCTCGAGGATTTAAAGGGCCAGTATGCCCATTATTGGTTAAGGCTGGCAGGTGACCCTATTTAACCCTCTTCCTTCCGGGTCACCTTTGCCGGATCTTTAGTGCCGTACACCCTTTAGAGAAAGCTTCTTGTGCCTCGTTGTCTGACTTCCGTGTACCGAACCTCTACGCTCCTGTTTCCTGACCACGAACCATTGCCGCCTGTCCTGACCTCCTGCCTGTCCCCGACTCCGCCTACGCCTCACGATTCTGTACCATGCACTGCCTTGGCTGCCACCGCAAGCAAGTCACGCCAGTGGGACGACCTGGTAGTTCTCCGCCGCAGCAAGTCCATCCCGCTTTGCGGCGGGCTCTGGTGAAAACCGGGTTCTACTTAGATTCCGTCCCCTGGTACGGCTTACACCATCGCTTGCGGTGGTCCAGCGGATCCACTACCTGCATTCGTTACAGCCAGTTCCAAGGTGCACGGCAGCGTGGACGTCTGGAGCTGTAACTACGGTCAGGGCCAGTACATGTCCTTTACGGCCCACTGGGTGAATATGCTTCCTGCCCTGACACATCAACAAATTGGACAGGAGACGCCGCTTTCTCCTCCACGTTGTCAAACTGCGGCTCCTGCGCCAATGTCTGCCTCCTCCTCCTCCTCCTCCACCACCACCACCATCTCAGCCTCCACAAGTACTGCTCCATCATACCACATGTGTAGGGCACAGCAGTATCCTGCAGTTCTACACCTGGCTTGCCTCGGCGAATGAAGTCACACAGGGGAGGAACTGCTCCGCGTCATGCATCAAGAAATCGATGTGTGGCTTTCTCCGCGCCAACTGCAAATCGGAACCATGGTGATGGACAATGGGAGTAACATGGTGTCCGCGCTGCACCGAGGAGGGATGGTCCATGCGCCCTGCATGGCGCACGTGTTCAGTCTGGTTGTGAAAAGGTTCCTGAAGTCTTCCACCGATCTTCAGAAGATTCTGAAAATGGCCAGGAAACTGTGCATGGACCATCCATTCCTACAAAGCCAGGAACACCCTCCTCGAGTTGCAGCGGCAGAACGGCCTCACCCAACACACTCTGATATGCAATGTTTCCACCCGTTAGAATTCCAGCCTGCACATGTTGGACCGACTGTATGAACAGAGAAAGGCCATTAACGATTTTTTGATGATCCAGGCAAACAGGAGTACTCCCCTGTGTAACTTTGATGTCAGCCTGTGGCAGCTCATGCGTGACACCTGTGCAGTTGGCCCGCAGCATGCTGATTTGCCTGGCTAGTGACAGCCGAATAGTCAGCATCCGGCAAAGGGATGACTTCTGGCTCTCCACCCTATTGGACACTCGCTACCGGTCCAAAATGGGAGCCTTTCCCAGCTGCTGAGAAACTCAAATACTATAGGGAAATCCTCCGTAGTCAGTTGGCCGCTGTCTATGTGCGGCATTGTCCCTCCTCTGACAGGTCTGACCGGGGGGTTCTTTAGCACTCACGTACTACTGCCGCGGCTGTTGGGGGAAAGTGGGGGGGTAGGAGCAGTACCAGCTCCATCAGAAACAACCTAAGTTTGGAGTCACTGATGAGAAGCTTCCTTCACCCGCCTAGTGAGGAGGGCAGTCGCCAGCAGCAGCAGAAGGACCTGGAGCAGTCCCTGAACCAACAGGTCGTGGCCTACTTGGACAGCACTCTGCCACCCCAGTTAGAAGATCCGCTGGACTACTGGGCAGCCAAACTGGATGTGTGGCCGCAACTTGCCGAGTTTGCAGTGGAGAAGCTCTCCTGCCCGGCCAGTAGAATGGCATCAAAGCGGGTGTTCAGTGCGGCGGGGGCCATCGTTACCCCAAGGAGAACCCACTTGTCCACGGGAAATGTGGAACGACTGACCTTTGTCAAGATGAATCAGGCGTGGATCGGCCAGGATTTCCACACACCAATGCCTTAGGCGTCAGATTACATCAGCCATAACGCCTCACCCAAACTGTGAGAAATTAGTCTGGATTCAAACTACCTGCCTCAGCCACTATTCTGATGCCGCCACCCGCCTGATGCCACACATCTGCTGACAGTTTCTCCATCTGCCACCAACCATCTTTACCAGGGACTGGTATTGCCACCCACCTACACACTCTGTCATTGTGCCACTCTCTGACCTCATGCTGCTGCTATTGTTGCTGCTGCAGTCACCTCCACACCCTGTCATTGCGCCACTCTCTGACCTCATGCTATTGCTCCTGCCATCAACTCCACTCTCTGTCATTGTGCCACTCTGTGGACTACTACTGTTTTGCCACCTCCAGAATGTCATTGTTCCACTCTCTGACCTCATGCTGCTGCTGTTGTTGTTGCTGCGGTCACCTCCACATCCTGTCATTGTGCCACTCTCTGACATCATGCTGTTGCTCCTGCCTTCACCTCCACTCTCTGTCAGTGTGCCACTCTGTGGACTACTACTGTTTTGCCACCTCCAGAATGTCATTGTGCCACTGTCTGACCTCATGCTGCTGCTGTGGCTGCTGCTGTAACCTCCACACTCTGTCATTGTGCCAATCTGTGGCCTACTCCTCTCCTGTTTTTGCCACCTCCAGAATGTCATTGTGCCACTCTCTGACCTCTGCTGCTGTTGCTGCCGCCGTCACCTCCACACCTTGTCATTGTGCCACTCTCTGACCTCATGCTGTTGCTCCTGCCGTCGCCTCCACCCTCTGTCATTGTGCCACTCTGTGGCCTACTACTGTTTTGCCACCTCCAGAATGTCCTTGTGCCACTGTCTGACCTCATACTGCTGCTGTGGCTGTTGCCGTGCCCTCCACACTGTGTCATTGTGCTACTCTGTGGCCTACTCCGTTTTTACCACCTAAGAATGTCATTGTGCCACTGTCTGACCTCATGCTGCTTGTGTGCCTGCTGCCGTGACCTCCACACTGTGTCATTGTGCCACTCTGTGGCCTACTCCTGTTTTTTACCACCTCCAGAATGTCATTGTGCCACTGTCTGAGCTCATGCTGCTGCTGTGGCTGCTGCCGTAACCTCCACACTCTGTCATTGTGCCACTCTGTGGCCTACTCCCTGTTTTTGTCACCTCCAGAATGTCATTGTGCCACTGTCTGACCTCAAGCTGCTGCTGTGGCTGCTGCCATAACCTCCACATTCTGTCATTTTTCCACTCTGTGGCCTACTCTTGTTTTTGTCACCTCTAGAAGGTCATTGTGCCACTCTCTGACCTCATGCTGCTGTGGCTGCCGCCGTCACCTCCACACCCTGTCATTGTGCCACTCTCTGACCTCATGCTGTTGCTCCTGCTTTCACCTCCACTCTCTGTCATTGTGCCACTCTGTGGCCTACTCCTGTTTTGCCACCTCCAGAATGTCATTGTGCCACTCTCTGACCTCATGCTGCTGCTGTGGCTCCAGCCGTGCTCTCCACACTGTGTTATTATGCCACTCTGTGGCCTACTCCTGTTTTTGCCACCTAAGAATGTCATTGTGCCACTGTCTGACCTCATGCTGCTGCTGTGGCTGCTGCCATAACCTCCACACTGTCATTGTGACACTCTGTCGCCTACTACTGTTTTGCCACCTCCAGAATGTCATTGTGCCACTCTCTGACCTCATGCTGCTGCTGTGGCTCCAGCCATGCTCTCCACACTGTGTCATTTTGCCACCTAAGAATGTCATTGTGCCACTGTCTGACCTCATGCTGCTGCTGTGGCTGCTGCTGTAACATCTACACTCTGTCATTGTGCCACTCTGTGGCCTACTCCTGTTTTTGCCACCTCCAGAATGTCATTGTGCCACTGTCTGACCTCATGCTGCTGCTGTGGCTGCTGCCGTAACCTCCACACTCTGTCATTGTGCCACTCTGTGGCCTACTCCTCTTTTTGCCACCTACAGAATGTCATTGTGTCACTCTCTGACCTCATGCTGCTGTGGCTGCTGCCGTCACCTCCACACTCTGTCACTGATGTTGCTACTGAGCTCTCAACTAGTTTTTTTCCAGCTTTCGCTGCCATAACTTTATCAGGCTACATTCCCGCTTCAGTTTTTTGGTCAGTTTTGCCCTCTTAAGTGCCCAGGGAATATTAAAGGGAAGCGATTCTAAGAGTGGCGGCAGTCATGTGCGTATCATACTAAAACAAAAAATTGTATGAAGACCAAACCAAGCTTCCGCTGCATATTTAAGAATGGCACAACGTCCTACAGCACCCTGCAGGCTCTGTGCAATCTGGAAATAGCTGTTTGTTAATGCGATTCGTCCCAAAGCAATTCGGACCGAAACAAATTTTGTCAGAAAATTCTGTGAAGTCACCAAATCGAATTTTTGAGAAATTCGCCCATCTCTAGATATAATCTCACGGCACAGATCAAATATAAGACAAAAAAGCCCTCTCAATTGACCCTATGTATCCCTCATAAGTGATTTGGGGAAATTACGGGAGAGTTTCTTGGAGAGAGGATACCCCATCTCTGCTCTCAAACTGGCATTTAAATATGCCCTCAGTAGGGATCGCAATTCCCTACTGAATTCAATCCCGAAATAAGAAATAAAAAGGATGAGGCTCAGTTTAGAATTATTGCTGCTTATGATATTTGCAATAGGGATGTTTTGGGAAATCTAGATATCTGCAACATATTCTTCTTGTATGAAATTATAGACTGCAGAAATCCAAAAATCAGAAGCCTTTATCTAACAAAGAAGTTGAATCCTGTATTTCCTGTACTCAATGCGGCAAACAAAAGTTTAAAGGGGTTTTTCAGTACAGGCTTTCGCAGACATGAGCTGTTTCTTTGTCTCTTACAGTTTCAAATACAGGGGTGGGTCTCTCCTCCCAGTAAGCATGTCTTCCAGCACTGAAGACTGGTGACATCATCATTCTGTGTGAGCAGTGGAAGGGAGCGGATGTCACAGCTCTGCAAGCCTCCTGCACTGGTCAGTTCCCCGCCCTCCACAAGCTTCTTGTACCCAGAACACCTGCATTGTTTTAACAGTTATAAATACAGCCTGAACTGAAGAAACAAATGTGAGAAATACACTCTGCTACCCCTGTACATCAGGCAGGAGTTAGAGGGAAATAGACTGTATAAAGCTGTGTTATTTGGGGGGGAGAGTGAATCTGACTATTCAAATAAGGAGGATTTTATTAATGAAAAAAAATCTTTGAAAAATAAACTGATGCAGAGAGGATATAAATCTGAAATGTTGGATAGAGCCATAGTGAAAGTAGATAACATTAAAAGGTCGGATTTATTTCTCAAAAAACGTAAGACAATAGCCTCAGATAATAATGCCATCACGTTCTCCACTAGCTATAGCTGTCAATATAGGCAAATTGTGAACATAGTGAAGAAACATCTCCCCATATTATATGTCAATAAACAAATTAAAAATGTATTACAACAAAATATTCGATATACATCACGCAAGGCACCCACCATTGGGTCTAGTGTTTCCCCAAGCTTATTTTTATCTAATACAAACATACAAAAAAATTGGCTTAGTGCCACTGGCTGTTATGGATGCGGACATAACATATGTGTCACGTGTAAGTACATAAATAGAACCACAACATTCACCTCCTTTAGTAATAACAAAAATTTCAAAATTAAAAGCTTCATAAATTGCAACACCAAATTTGTCATATATTTAATCAATTGTGACCTGTGTAAGGAGCAATATGTGGGTTGCACCACAGGACCTCTCAAAACTCGTTTCCACAGACACCTATCGGATATAGGTAAAACAGACCTTTTTAAATGTTCTGCGGTATCCAAACATTTCACTTTAAAACATCAAAACGATACGAGCTCACTATCAGTTGTTGGTATAGAGAAGGTCAGCAATTCAACACGAGGCGGAGATTTGCATAGGAAACTTTTGACACGTGAAGCGTGGTGGATTTTTAACTTAGACACACGCATCCCTAAGGGTATGAATGTACGCCAGGATATCCAATATCACTATGAGTGAGTGATTATAGGGTTAACATCGAGTCCGGTAGTATGTATTTTCTACTTTGTATAGCTTTAGTTGGAATTAGCTTTCCAGGTGTTCTTAATTATGTCTGTTTATTTAAATGTCCGGTGGCAAACTTGACGTCACCATGAGTAAGGGTCATGTGACCTGAAACGCGTCGGTCAGAGCCATCTACCGTCTACCCCCCAGCTGTATGGTCTCCTGTCTCGCATGGTTTGCGCAACCAGAATGCTGTGAATTTTAACGATGTTTCCATTAAAGAGATGGATGATATAGACCTACCGACTGCTCTTTAACCTCTCACGTCTTTGAGCTGATCCCAATCTTTCACTGATCGTTACATGGACGGATAGCATCCAGGATCAAGCACAGACCTGCAGATGAAATTGGCGTTCCACGAGGCATCAGGTGAGCTGTCCATTAAACCTTGAACTTATTAAGCATATGTACAGCTGTCATCAGGAAGTTGCTCCCTGTATATATAACCATCTATCCAACATATCGAAATTATATATTGTGACTCAAGTGTAATAAATATGGATAACGAGGATGGTATTACAGCTGATAGTGTGGAATACAACGCCCGCAGATTGAATAGAGCAGCGGATATATTCAGACAGGAGAGACCAGGGGTAGTGACGGAAAAAGACGCAGACATAGTAAAAGCCTTTCGTGATCTAGAAGCTTTACTATGCAAAGAAGTAAGAACGTGGTGGGATATGACGACCTTACAAAAATACATTGAACAACAAATGATTCCACGGGGCTTAAGATTGAAAAAGGTTCCAACATCAGAATATCCTGGTGATTTCCTGAAAAAATGGCAGGACATTCTTACTAAATGTTCCATAGAACTCATGAATCTCATAGTGGAACAAGAGGAAATAACTATGATTAATATCAAGAGGGATATTGTTGCAAGTAAACAAGAACTGGACAAATATGATAAGGATGATACATACAGACAGCTCACCTCAAGAATGAATGAATCTGTGCGCAAATTGGAGAATCATGTGATCAGTATTAAACAAAATAAATACAAAAGAGATTCACAAGATTATGTGGAGAACAAGGTATACAATTGGGGATCACAAAGATCATATCCCAGATCCATTCTGAGGAAAGGCCGAGGAAGATATAATACATCATATAGGAGAAGAGTGAGCTTTTCTGATGTGGATACCAGTGTAGATCGCACTGTCTCCGATGCCTCGGACAACTCATCAGAACAGTCCAATAGAGATTTCATACCTCAGCATCGTTCGCGCAATTGGAGAAATACACGAGGAACAGAGGCACAGGAATTTCGGAACCAGGACTATAATCAAGATTATGCCGGTCCCTCAATACATAATCAACCTCCAAAAAACGGACGCGACGAGCAGGTCGGAAGTACCAGAGGTACAAGTCGAGGCACGGGACGGAACCCTTGGGACATTCGCCAAAGGAGGAACTTTTATCACCGGTTGTGAATTTATCCAGCCAAATTATTCCCCAGCAGGTTAACAATGTGCTAGCTAAGGGGTTAGGTTTTTGTCCATCTAGAGATTTCCAAATTTATGATACCCTTTTAGATGTGAACAGATTGGTCAGGAACATCACAATAAAGAATCATTTCATGCAAATTGATAATGAGATTAATCAACACACACTTATGCAACATTTGTTAGATCAGGAGGTACATGAGAGAACATTGGAAACCCGAATACCCGAATTTAGGGAATTGATTAGTACTACACAATTACGACAGTTAGAAAGTGAAACCTCTAATTTGAACACCAGTAGCATAGATACAGGTAGAGACTCAGGCATACGGAATAAAAATTTTTACCCATTGCACTCACGAATACCAACTATGGACATTTTTCAGGACCGCATCGAGGAGGAATTAATCGAACTGCATGAGAGAGTAGTCCTAAATAGGAACTCACACAGGACGTCAAATCTTAACAGTCATGAGATAGAAGCCTTGCAATGGCTTCGGGAAAATGATAGACTGGTGGTTACCCAAGCAGACAAAGGTGGGGCGGTTGTCCTCCTAGATGCGGACCTGTATAAGAGGGAAATGATAAAAATGCTAGAAGATCCCACCCAATATAAAAAATTATCACATAATCCTACTGAAAAATATAAGAGAGATTTACAAATAATATTGAGCCAGGGAGTTGCACATGGTATTCTTTCACAAGAATTTGCGGATAAGTTGTTGGTCCAACATCCGGTAACCCCTATCATACATGCACTCCCTAAAGTACATAAAGAGGTTTTTCCTCCTGCCTTCAGACCCATCGTCTCAGGTATTGGCTCATTGAATGAGCAACTGGGACGATGGGTCGATAGACAATTGCAGCCCCTTGTTATTAATTTACCTGGTCATCTAAGGGATACTAAGCATCTAATTTACACGTTGGAGTCAGTGGTCTGGCCGATCGGGGGGTCCTGGCTGTCATGTGATGTAGTGGGTTTGTACCCCTGCATCCCTCACGGCCAGGCCCTCCCGATCCTACAGGAATTTTTATCCAAATATGGTAATTACTCCCCTGCCAAATTGTCGTTTATTATTCTGGCCACCGAATATTTGTTGACACACAATTTTTTTACATTCGACAAAATGTTTTTCCAACAAGTCAATGGTGCATCAATGGGGGCACGTTTTTCACCATCTCTTGCCAATATATATATGGCAATATGGGAAGAGAAATTTTTATTCAATGACGATCACCCTTTTGTTAAACATATATGGTGGTATTCCAGATTTATCGACGATCTCATATTTATATGGGTAGGAAATGTAGAATCAGTAGAAAATTTTGCAAGGTACATTAATAGTAACAACATGAATCTGAAATTTACCTACCAACATAAATTCCAGAGCATAGATTACCTGGATGTTACATTGACTGGAAGTGAGGGCAATACCATTGCTGTCACTCCGTACCGCAAATGTATGCACAGGAATTCCATTTTGAGGGCAGAATCGTGTCATCCCCCTCACGTTGTGCAGAATTTGCCGGTGGGTGAACTCATTAGAACGAAACGAAACTGTTCGAATAAGGAGGATTTTATTAATGAAAAAAAATCTTTGAAAAATAAACTGATGCAGAGAGGATATAAATCTGAAATGTTGGATAGAGCCATAGTGAAAGTAGATAACATTAAAAGGTCGGATTTATTTCTCAAAAAACGTAAGACAATAGCCTCAGATAATAATGCCATCACGTTCTCCACTAGCTATAGCTGTCAATATAGGCAAATTGTGAATATAGTGAAGAAACATCTCCCCATATTATATGTCAATAAACAAATTAAAAATGTATTACAACAAAATATTCGATATACATCACGCAAGGCACCCACCATTGGGTCTAGTGTTTCCCCAAGCTTATTTTTATCTAATACAAACATACAAAAAAATTGGCTTAGTGCCACTGGCTGTTATGGATGCGGACATAACATATGTGTCACGTGTAAGTACATAAATAGAACCACAACATTCACCTCTTTTAGTAATAATAAAAATTTCAAAATTAAAAGCTTCATAAATTGCAACACCAAATTTGTCATATATTTAATCAATTGTGACCTGTGTAAGGAGCAATATGTGGGTTGCACCACAGGACCTCTCAAAACTCGTTTCCGCAGACACCTATCTGATATAGGTAAAACAGACCTTTTTAAATGTTCTGCGGTATCCAAACATTTCACTTTAAAACATCAAAACGATACGAGCTCACTATCAGTTGTTGGTATAGAGAAGGTCAGCAATTCAACACGAGGCGGAGATTTGCATAGGAAACTTTTGACACGTGAAGCGTGGTGGATTTTTAACTTAGACACACGCATCCCAAAGGGCATGAATGTACGCCAGGATATCCAATATCACTATTAGTGAGTGATTATAGGGTTAACATCGAGTCCGGTAGTATGTATTTTCTACTTTGTATAGCTTTAGTTGGAATTAGCTTTCCAGGTGTTCTTAATTATGTCTGTTTATTTAAATGTCCGGTGGCAAACTTGACGTCACCATGAGTAAGGGTCATGTGACCTGAAACGCGTCGGTCAGAGCCATCTACCGTCTACCCCCCAGCTGTATGGTCTCCTGTCTCGCATGGTTTGCGCAACCAGAATGCTGTGAATTTTAGCGATGTTTACATTAAAGAGATGGATGTTTTAGAAGTACAGACTGCTCTTTAACCTCTCACGTCTTTGAGCTGATCCCAATCTTTCACTGATCGTTACATGGACGGATAGCATCCAGGATCAAGCACAGACCTGCAGATGAAATTGGCGTTCCACGAGGCATCAGGTGAGCTGTCCATTAAACCTTGAACTTATTTAGCATGAATCTAACTAGAGACTCAGTAATTGCAAGAAAGTCCAGGTGCCGCTACAACATCCACCACCCGATAGTATTAAAACTTAAATTTATTTATTAAATGCAAAAAAATGATAAAACATACAAAAAGTACGTAAAACACCAATGCATGGAAGAGCAGAAAATTGGTCATGCGTATAAAGAACTGACGCGTTTCGAAGCCGAGGCTTCTTAATCGTAGCTGATGTGACTAATGACGTATGTTCCTTTAAGTACAAAACTGATTAGACCACATGCTGCGGGTCCACCAATAAAAACCGCAGCAGGTGTTCATAGAATGAAACGGTACAAAAAACACACAAACGTACATCTTAAACATAGTGGAAAGGAAGCTAATAATAATATATAATATCCTGTCTGATATTTAACCCTTTTGAAAGTCTGGTATCCAAATCAAGAATCCAACGAGATTCTCGACTTAGGAGTTTACGAAGTAAGTCTCCACCTCTTGGGGAATATGTCACCTTCTCATACCTAAAAAAGAAAAGCAGCTAACATCTCCTCCATGAGTCTCCAAAAAATGTTTGGAGACCATGGAAATGCTGTTGATGTTGTTAGTTTTGTGAGAATCTGAAAGGTGTCGCCTGATGCGAACCTTAAGTGGGCAAGAGGTACACCCTACATACTGAACTCTGCATTGGGTACAACTTACTAAATAAATCACAAATTTACTGTTACAATTTATAAACTTGTTAATGCGGTAAGTTTTACCTGTTGAGTAAGAAGTAAACCGGTCTGAATTGCGGCAAAAATGACATGCAGTACATCTATTATGGCCGCAGTTAAAGAAACCCACATTATTCAACCAAGAACATTGGGGAGTCGGGGTAGAAACAAACAAACTTGGGGAGAGTAGAGACCCTAAGGTCGGGGCTTTTCTCGAGACAAATCTAGTATGTGTATCTAAAATACATTGTAAATCTGCTGGAACTCGCAATACGGGCAGGGGGTTCTTTATAATCGATACAAGTTGCTTGAATTGAGTGCTGTAAGTGGTGCTAAAAGTTACAGTGTTGCTAGTATGATTGATCTGTTTGTTTTTTCGTCTATTACTGAACAAGCTAGTTCTATCTCGAGACAAAACTCTATTGCGAGCTGCTTCCAGATCTAAATTACTGAAACCTCTTTCCCGTAATTGGACACTAGCTTCTGCTAAATGTGCTTTTTTTCTAGCATAGAGCCAGTTCACACGATAGAGGAAGATGACTTGCAAAATTGTGATCAAGGTTCTAATGTCTCCTTCCAAGATCTATGTGTAGTCAGTACTCTACGTAATTTAGAAACGCGTGACCAATTTTCTGCTCTTCCATGCATTGGTGTTTTACGTACTTTTTGTATGTTTTATCATTTTTTTGCATTTAATAAATAAATTTATGTTTTAATACTATCGGTTGGTGGATGTTGTAGCGGCACCTGGACTTTCTTGCATCTACTTTTTGACCATGAGGTGGTGGCAGTGCCTGGCTCCATCCCTACCAGGAGCATTATTGTGCAGGTGAGCATACCCTTTTCCTTGTTTGTATATTGTTGTAGAGACTCAGTAATTGCCCCGATCCTTCACATAGAGCTGGGTGATGAGCATAGAGGAGCTCAGAGATCCTTTATTACACAGCCAGCAGCCAGCACAGAAAGCTGTTTCACTTTAATTTTACACATCTCAGAGGGAAGAAAGCACAGAGTGCAGGCAGCCAATCACAGCCCAGGGGTGTGCCCCGACCAGGGGACATGTCATAACATGGCTGAACTAAATATTAGGCAGCCAATAACAGCAAAGGAGGTGTGGCCAAACCTCAGGCTGCTGATTTAACTCTAAACACACACATATAAGCTCATATCTGCTATACTAAAAGATTTAGGTAATGCAAACCAATTGCAAAAGTGCTTATTTTTTTCAGTTCCCATCATTACAGATATGATATTTGTAGCAAGAAAACCCCTTTAAGCAGAGCTAACCTAATTGTTTAATTTTTTTCTGATATGGGAATCATGGTGCAAGTATAGCCAAAGTTTCTACCTAATTAACGTAAAAGAATCAATGGAGCCCATGATGCTCTTTCTAAGCATATAACACATTTGGAATATTGGACAAACATAATAAAACACCACAGCGAGTTGCTGATAAAGGATAGTATTTGATGTCATGTTTTATCCTACAAAGCAAAACATTATAATGTTGACCAGAAGTAAACAAATATGTACAAAGCAAAACAGCACGTCTCCTCACTTTATTCGACAGTACTTAAAACTTATGATCTACAGTTTATAGCTCATTAGTATTTTGAGGTTACTTCTGTATGATACCATCCAATTCACCGGCTTGCTGTGTCAAAAGGAAGCCAATTAAATGTCTCCCTCAAGATTACGCTTCTCTAGTACATAAAAAGATCGAATGCATTTACCATCAACAAGTAAAATTTATGTGTCTACTTTCACAGATGCATTGATTTTTAGAACTCAGCAGGTACAGATGCAGCAAACCTAAACATGACAGATATCATACCGAGCTACCAAGGAACAGAATGTTCTCATCTTTTTCAATGCTTTTCAATGGCTTTTGTTGTGAACACCAAATATAAAAAGCTCTGATATCACGGTCAAGCTGAAATCTGCTACTTCTGTAAGTGCTTATTAAAACTCATCTTGATTTGTACGCTAAATATAAATTATGTTTTTCATGCAACTTAAAACACATTTAGTTATACTTATTAAAGGGGGTGTCCACTTTGTAATAAAATCGTACAGCTCCTGAGGCCCCATAAAAAAAAAAAAAACCAACATACTTACCTTCCTCTGGTCCCATCACTGTATTTTGCCGTTCTTTTGTTTACATTTTTTTTTTATTTCTGAACACACATGTCACTGCCGCAGCTGCTTACTGGCTACAGTGGTCACGTACCGCTACTTACATCTGAATATGTAATGGGGAAGTGAATCAGTGGCACGTGACCACCACAGCCAGTGGCTATAGCTGTGACATGCACGTTCAGAAGAAGCAGAATGTAAACAGGAGACCTGAGGGATGAAGCTAGAAAAGGGGACCAGGGGAAGGGCAGTATAACTATTTTTTATTCTAATGCGGCCCCACATGCTGGCTGTAAGATTTTATCACATAGTGGACACCCCCACTAACAATGGCATATCGTAACTTTACTGAGCCATAGTGCATTGGCGAATATGATCACAATTTCAGGGGATTTGACAAGGCCCAGAGGGAAAGGAGACCTGGCATCACTTGTGCTTCTTCTTGGCTTTTGGACCTGGTGCATTAGTGTAACCAACGGAGGCGCTAAGCGACACCCATTGCCTTCCAGGTTCTTTTGTATATTGTGGGGAGAGGTGCAGTGCTGGACCTGTAGATGTTACTTGTGTGATGCAAAGGTGATCGATAAATAACTTTACACAATATGTGAAACTCCTGCTTTTATTCACGGAGCTTGTCTTGGTTACAAATTCTTCAGGCTACGACAACAGGAAGCAATACAACTCATTATCACACATACATGTTTCATGAGGGACACTCTATCTCTCAGTCCACCTCTCCTCAGCCTTTCCCTCTGGGAGTGAGGCTTAACCCAAGAAACCTTTCTGCAGACCACTTCATCACTACCTGGGGCCAACTCTTCAGGCCTACTCTCTCCAAGGTCCTCTTCTTCCACTCTTTCACTTCCTGCCGTCTGAACCAGTGTGCTCTCCTGGCCACTACTCGTTCTCTTTGATTGGGGTCTCTACCTCCCCTTCTCTTTTGACAACTGAACTATGTACATGTCCAGCAGCCTGCTGGACCTTGGAACAAGGGCCCACAGGAATCTGCTTCCTTACATCTCTGCTGTCTCACAGCAACAATTTGAGCTGACAGGCTTGGCCCCTCACACTGTGACATGTGCGGCAGAAAGAGAGGCATTTGAAAGGAAGATATTTTGAAGCTCAGTGTGTTCTGTGATCTTCAATTGAAAAATAATTATTTTTTACCACTTTTTTGGCTAGCAGACCTCTGATAGGAGTTGAAATTGTCCCTGTGTTCTCAGTTCTATTGCAATCACTGTGTCAGTGTTCCCAAAAACCGGCATAACTTATCTCTATAACTTTTAAATAGTTTTATTGAAGTAAGTGCATCTGTTTGCCGCAAAGAGCTCAGTTGTACACATATTGTGCTATACATATTTGATATTACAATCACAAGGCAGAGAGAGTAACTGGTATATAAAAATAACAATCTTTATTAATAACATGTTAAAATCCAACAAATATAGAACAGGTTCATAAGGGATCCCATATAAGGCGGGTCTATTCACTATAATAACAATGTAAATATAAATTTAATACCGAGATGCACATAGTGTGTATAGTATAACATCACTATTGAATGAATCTACCAGTTGTCATACAAAGTATTGACTAACATAACGAGCCTCAGATTAGAAAAATATATCAAAACAATGTTGCTTATCACAATGGCTCAAAATGCCTCACCAGTGAAGATAGAATAGACCGGTCACCCCGACGCACGTTTCGCAAGTCTTTGCTTTTTCAACCCCTTGGGGCGACCGATCTATAGATTTATAGCTTTGCTACGGCATTTCTAGGCGCATTACTGCTGGAACAGGTAGACCACTTTCAAAGTGGTATACCTGAACCAGAAATGTCGTGCTAGCAACAGAATTATTATTATTATTATTATCATTTATTTTGGAGCGCCCTTGATTCCAGGGCGCTGTACATTTCAGGCGGGTACATAAATAACATTGGTCAAAAAATTACAAAGTGACAATAAGTGACTAACAACTGGTACAGAGGGAAAGAGGTCCCTGCCCGCGAGGGCTTACAATCTACAGGGGAGGGGTGAAGAGACAGAAGGTGAGGGGCAGACATGTTTGTGGGGCGGAGCAGTGCAACCCGGTTACTGGTGGGTATAGGAAATCCTGACGAGGTCGGGGTTCAGGTTACGTTTGAAGCCGGTGAGAGAGGGGGAGAGGCTTATGTGTAGGGGCAGTGAGTCCCAGAGTGAGGGGGAAGCACGAGAGAAGTCTTGGAGACGGTAATGTGAGGAGGTGATAAGAGTAGAGCAGAGGAGAAGGTCCTGTGAGGAGCGGAGGTTGCGTGAGGGGATGCATTTTGAGATTTATGCAGAGATGTATAACGGGGTGAGGTTAGGGAGAGACTTGTAGGTCGAAGTTGCTAGCTTGAACTGGATTCGCTGGGCAATGGGTAGCCAGTGAAGGGATCGGCAGAGGGGAGAGGCAGGGGAGTAGCGAGGAGAGAGGTGAATCAGACGGGCAGCAGAGTTAAGGATAGTTTGGAGGGGAGCGAGGGTGCTAGCTGGGAGGCCGCAGAGGAGGATGTTTCAGTAGTCGAGGCGGGAGATGACGAGGGCATGGACAAGCATTTTTGTGCTTTCAGAGTTAAGAAATGAGCGGATTCGGGAAATATTTTTTAGGTGGAGGTGATAAGCAGAGGTGAGGGTTTGGATGTGTGGTTTGAAGGACAGATTGGAGTCAAAGATTATCCCAAGGCAGCGGACCTGTGGTGCTGGTGAGAGAGTGTAGCCATTAACAGTGATAGAGAGATCGAATGCACCCACTGTAGAGCGGGTTCATAAATCAGGCGCATTCTAGGCTATTATTATGTGCATGAAATTTGGTGTTTAAACGGCAAATTTCATGCATGCCACCCTGTATGTCCAAAATAATTACACACTTCAACATAAACTCTTTCTTAAGGGTTTGTGGCATAGAGCCACAGGCAGCTTCAGACTCAAACTTCCTGGTTAGACAGTGGGTGGTTCTACAGCAGCGATTGACATATCCACTTTGCTTTTACTAGTGCAGGAGGTTTGTAAACTGTAGTAGACAAGACTATAGAGCTCTGAAGGGTTAAAGCTTGTCACTAAGAAATGTAAACAAGTTCCAGTCTTTTAAGATAAGGAACAGAGCAAGGAGTGACAGAGATGGTTAATAGAGAGAGCTATTTAGAGAAGCTTTAGTGCAAAAGCAGGATATAAGATCTAGTCCTAACTCTGAAAAGAAGTAAAATAAGAACAGCAATGTTTTTGGCAATATTTTTTATGTATCTTTGCCTACATATTTAAAGCTAGACCAATGAAATGGGAATACCCCTTTAAGATTTAAGGACAGGTATGTAACACAGATAAACCATTTAAATAAACATTTTAGTACTAATAAAGAAAAAGTGGACAGTACAAGTGGGGAAAGGCATTACCGAAGATAGAGAACAAATCATTTAAAAAGTGTGCAATCAATTTCCATAAATTACATGAATATTAAAAGCAAATAATACAATATTCAACATCAGAAATATGATATTTTGTACTGTAGTTGGGTCTATACTGTGACAGAAATTATGTGAACTTCCGTAATATCTCCATACTCCATATCAGTGATGTTCCATGCAGTATACATAGGATATGATGCATTACGGCACTAACTAATAATATTAGATCTCAGGTTGTTTAGTAGTTGATGATTTGTCAAAAAACCTGCGCTTCCTTAGCTCTGCATCTTCTTTGTTGCTGAAGCTTAAAAACTGATGCAAGCTTTCAATAAAAGGGTAGTCTTGCCTGTGTCTCTGCGTCAGTGTCCCCAAGCTCGGACAATCCTTTTACATTTAATTTGGAACTGCGTTGAGATGGTTGAGAGGTCCATTGCAATCAGAATAACTGGTGCATTAAAACAGAGACCGGACTAAAAAACAGCAGCCAGCTACTTGAATCGCGGAGGAGACTGGACCAAAACAGACAGACCAACAGCTGCAGCATTGAGAAGAAGCCTTGATTCTTATACTTTTACTCTGTCCCTTCTGGGTTTGTGTTTCCCTCTCCTTTCCCTTTGAATTTTTGAAATGCATGAAATTTTCAATCCTTTTCCCATTGTCCCAAAAAGCCCCCCAGTGTTGGGTTGAATGAAAGCTCCCTGGTTAGGAGTTATTTTCCTTGGTGCTTTTCTGTTTGTGAGAGTACTCTATTACATAACAGTGAAACTGTGCCCCACAAGTAAATAGAGTGGTCTAAAGACGTATTAAAAAATTTACCAGAAAGGGAAAAAGTTGAAAAAGAAAAAGGGTAAGGTTTCCGCCAATCAGGAGGGGACATCTCCATAGGAACTGTAAGGAAAAAGCCCTGTGGAATACGAGCTGCAGTAGTAGTTCAGTAAAGGGAGGAGAAGGAAGCAACAAAACAGATGTATAAATTAATGAAGGTAGCAAATATGCCAAGAGGAGGTAAATTGGACGTAGAAGAGTGGGAAAAAGTAGATTGTAAACGGGGGCGGGGTTGAAAAAATAAACCTGACTACCAAGTTTCCCTTTGTGGAAAAAAGGTTTGCGGAAAAGAGTGGGGGGAAGGGTGGGGGTTAGAGAGACATCCGTGGAAGATAAATACACCTATGAGTGCTATAATGAAAATCAGCCTATACCATTGGTGGAGGCTAACTTTCTGTTACCATCCCTGTATACGGGATCGAAAGGGTGGTCTGTATCAAAAAAACCCCGAATGTTTAGCATTTCGTTGGCCATCGACAGGTGATGGTTGAAGTGACCACATCGACAAGAAGTCGATAGTGACAGTCATTAGAGCGTGACCATTAAAGTCTATGGGGGGCAACAAACCCTTTTTTCATCACCCAAAAGGGCTGGAGAAGCTGGGAAATTTAAAAACCCCCAACAGTCAAATGGGTCGTGCTACATCTTAGGCAACCACTTTGGTTTTAAAAAACCCAAAAAAAAAAACACAACATTCATATCCCTGTCTTGTACCACGCATGACCCTTTTAAACCCGCATCACCCCACAAATTTTAAAAAAGTGCCAGAAGGCAGTATGATTTGAACCATCATCTTACTCGACCTGGACATTGAATTCCGTCCTGGCGCGCTGACCCCAAACCGCATACCCCAGATTTAAAAGTGCCAGAAAAAGATCTTTCAACCACCATTTTAGTTGAAAAGGGCATTGACATAATGTCCGGGCCACAGCATTAGCCCCAAACCTGCATGGGGCCCCAGATTCAAAATTCCGGGGAAAAAGGGGGTTTTCAACCACCATTTTAGTTTCACTGGACTTGATTAAAATGTCCCGGGCCAAAGCATGAGCCCCAAACCCGCATGACCCCCCGATTAAAAAGTCCCGGGAAAAAGGGGTCTTTCAACCCCCTTTTTTGAACTGGACATTACTCATCTGTCCTGTACCGCAGAAAGACATTAAAACCCTTCTGACCCACAGATTCAAAAGTGGGGAAAAGGAGTCTTTCAACCACCATTTTAGTTTCCTGGGCATTTCTAACCTGCCTGGGCCCAGCTGAGCCCCCAAACCCGCATGACCCCCCCATTTAAAAAATGCCGGAAAAAGGGTCTTTCAACCCCCATTTTAGTTTCACGGCATTGACTATACCCTTCCCTTTGGGCCCCGTATGAGCCCCAAACCTGCGACCCCCACATTTAAAAATTTCCGGGAAAAAAGGGGTCTTTCTACCCCCATTTTAGTTGAATGGGCTTGACTTATTGTCCTGTACCACGAATGACCATTAAACCGTCTACCCACAGATTCAAAAGTGCCGGGGAAAAGGAGTCTTTCAAAACCATTTTATTTCAAAGGACATTTACTATACCTGTCCTGGGCCACAGCATGAGCCCAAACCTGCATGACCCAATTAAAAA
>JAODAL010017130.1:0-78675 GCA_025379985.1 Phyllomedusa bahiana
TTTTAACTTCACAGTAGGTATGGTGTTCTTTGGTGCAAGCAGCTTCTTCTCCCCAAACACGAGGTTGTGTTTCTACCAAACAGTTCTACTTTAGTTTCATCTGACCATATGACATTCTTCAAATAATCTTCTGAACCAAATTTCAGACGGGTCCGGACATGTACTGGCTTAAGCAGGGGGACACGTCTGGCACTGCAGGATCTGAGTCCCTAGTGGCAGAGTGTGTTACTTATGGTAGCCTTTGTTGCATTGGTCCCATCTCTCTGCAGGTCATTCACTAGGTCCCCCCCGTGTGGTTCTGGGATTTTTGCTCACCGTTCTTGTGATCATTTTGACCCCACGGGGTGAGATCTTGTGTGGAGCCCCAGATGGAGGGAGATTATCAGTGGTCTTGTATGTCTTCCATTTTCTAATTATTGCTCCCACAGTTGATTTCTTCACACCAAGCTGCTTGCCTATTGCAGATTCAGTCTTCCCAGCCTGGAGCAGGGCTACAATTTTGCTTCTAGTGACCTTCGACAGCTCTTTGGTCTTCACCATAGTGGAGTATGGAGTGTGACTGTTTGAGGTTGTGGAAAGGTGTCTTTTATACTGATAACAAGTTCAAACAGGTGCCATTACTACATATAATGAGTGGAGAACAGAGGAGCCTCTTAAAGAAGTTTGTTTGTAGGTGACCAAATACTTATTTTCCACCATAATTTGCAAATAAATTCGTTCCAAATCAGACAATGTGATTTTTGGGATTTGTTTTCTCATTTTGTCTCTCATAGTTGAGGTCTACATATGATGCCAATTACAGGCCTCTCTCACCTTTATAAGAGTGAGAACTTGCACAATTGGTGGCTGACTAAATACTTTTTTCCCACTGTATACACAGCAGCACGTCCATTACCACCTACGGAAGCCCAGGGCAGGACTATCATCAAAGAAAGCCGACTGTTTTCAGTACTCCAATTAGAAGACAAAATGGTTAAAATGTTTTGCCTTTTAGCTATAGTACAGACCTGTAGCTGTAATATATTGCCCTACGTAAGGACAGTATATTCTGATGGCACATCCATGTATTTCCCAATAAGCTTACATGTCTTGCAATTACAAGGGGGGGGGGGGGGGAAGCTGCTATAATAAAGTTTATTGTTCAATAGTCGATCCACAGCACTAGTATTAGGACATGAGGATAATCTTGGTAGTCTAGCTGGGGAAATACTGACATGCTATCGATAGGTGTGGCCAGATATTTGCGAGGAAGGTTGGACTCGCCAGTAGGTTATTCATTCTGTGAATCAGCAGCACTTACTATTTTTCCAACAGTAAAATGTATTCTCTTAGCATTTGTAAGAATTATTTTTAACCAAAGTGGTGAATATCATGTGCAGTAATTCAATTAAATAGTGCATATTAGGGCTGGGCAATATGGCCTAAAAATAGCAGCAGTTATTCAATACATAAGGGAATGGCATGCAAATCTAGGAGTAAGAAATAAAGGAAAGAGTGAGATCAAGAGAGCACAAGACAGAAGCAAGAAAAAAGTGGAATAAAATGAGGGAGAGAGAAAGATGCAAGGAAAGAGGCAGGGAAAGACATAAAAAGAAAAAAAAGTGAAAGACAAAGAGAAAAAGGATAACTCAAAGTAAAAAGAGCAAAAGTGAAACCAGGAATGAGACCAAAAGGAGAAAAACTGTAAAAGAAAGGAGAAGATGGAATGAAAAAGTGAAATTAACTAATGGCTTTAAAGGGAATGAGTCAAAAATTACTTATTGTTTAACTCACGTTTTTATGTTACACATTTTTTAAGAATTGGTTATATTTCTTTTTAATTTTTCATATCGCTTTCAATATTTTTTTAAATAATTCTCAAGTCCTGCAGTTTTCACTTTGGCCACTAAGCCTAATAGTCTAACACTTCCTGTTCTGTAGAGAGATTCTCAGTTGTCTGCTCATTATCAGCGCAAAGAGGGTCAAACTGAAAAGAGACGCCAGTGTGAATAGATAACAGGATCCACCAGTCACAAGAGGAGATAGTCACAGTTCACCCTTTCACCTCCCTGCACAGTGACTTCTTCCCAGGTCACAGAGCATGACTAGAAAACTCTCCTATAGAAGTCAATGGGACGGAATAAGTCTCAAGTCTCCTATGTGCATGAAGCTACTGTAAAGCATCTCTCTGACTGCTGTTAAAGCAGTGAAAACAAGGTCTAGTGGCCAAAGTGAAAACTGCAAGACCTAAGAATTATTAAAAAATATTGAAAGTGATATGAAAAATTAAAAAAACATCAAAAATTGCTAAAAAATGTATTTAACATAAAAATGGAACTTAAACAAGGACTCATTTTTTTATGACACATTCCCTTTAAAGGGTTTCCCACCTGGCTGTTTCCACAGAAGCTACTCTTTGCTTGCTTCAGGCTCACACTTTTAGGGACAGGCTGTGGGTGGGTCTACAGCAGTGACTGACATTTCAGCTCTGCTAGTTCCTATTCCTAGCTGTACCTGTTACAGGGACATTGGTGGTGAAAGAGTTGTGAAAATCTATGACCCTGTCCAAGCAGGATTTCTGGCTATAAATGTTAACTAGCAGAGCTGAATTTCTCATCACGAGAAGTGCCAAGTGAGAGAAGGTTTACATGCTGCCAAGACAAACTTATCTATGTATTTACATACAAAGACCTGACCGTAGGACACAAGTTCTCCAAGTAACTCTAAGAGGACAAAGTTTCTCTCAATAAGCTCCAGTCCTGCTGATGAGACACATCAGGAAGTTACATCACCAGCCTGGCCACTGCTACTAAACAGACAACCTAGGAAACAATATGTAAATGAGCAGGAGAGAAAAAAAACTGTGCTTTAAAATGAAGCAAAGTTAAAACAGCAATGTATTTGGTAATCATGGTTACTTGCCTTTGCCTACATGTTTAATGCTAATCAGTAACATGGGAATACCCCTTTTATGAATGCAAACTGAGATGTGTATTCTAGGAAGTCATAAGATCCTAATCCGTTCTGGATCAGTAATCAGAAACTGAAAACTAGCAGTCTCAAACTTTACAGGAAATCGCTTCTAACCACCAGCAGACCTGCGAATGCAGCTCCGTATGGTCTTCTGCAAAATGTAGCCTAATCTCACAAGTGGCAGAAATGCTGTGGATTTCACCTGCGGATTTATGTAGATAAGCAAATTAACCAGTAGGTTGCATGAACAGACAAGTGGATCAGATTTCTTATCTACTTGTGAGATATTTTCTGCACAGAAATAGAAAGATGCTGGGGCTTCTCAAATCTGCAGTTTGTTGCTCATGTTGCAAACGGTTTCAGCAAATTATAGCACTATCCAAGTAATAAGGGTGAAAACCACATCAAAAAAATGCACACAAGACCCATTTCATATTTGCGGCATTAAAGGGGTTTTGCCATGATCTAAATGTTGACGTGGGATCCTCCAAAATGGGTAATCACTTTTCTAAATATATGTAAAAAAAAAAAAAAGTGAAGCCTCCGAGAGCTACAGCCCTTAGTTTCCTGACAGTTTACATTAGACACGACCAGGAGTCGACAGGAGCTGATCTGGCTGCGCTTGTGTTATTTGCACTTCAAAGCTGGTTCATGTTCCCTGCCATCAGATAAGAAGGGACTGGGGAGAAAGTTCCTGTGTCTTTTGTATAGAGAATCCACTGGTTGTAATGTAATTATCTGAGTAAACATGCAGACTCTCCCTGGCACTCTGCTCAGTCCCCCTCCCTCTCCGTTCATGAAGGAATGAAAGACCTGCCTGCTGAGAGCTTATCTTCTTTTGAGCAAATAAGAGGGAGAAATAAAATGCATATAGCTTGTGCACAATACAGTTCGTCCCTGTGGATTAGCAAAACAATGTTTGCTCAACTGCAGAGACTGAGTATGAGGAACGTGCATGGGAGGTGGAGTGATGACATCACAGAGGAGGTACTTGCTTTTTTAAACACAAACACAACTCCCCTTTTTTCAAGCCTCAAGAGGGGAGTATCAGCCTGTTAGGTAAGGAACTCACTTCTTGGCAAAACCCTGTTAATTCACTTCCATCATATTTAGAGAAAAACAAAAAACAGCTGAGCAGGACCCATTACACCAATGGAACCCAACAGACCCCACTGACTATACTGTGGTTTGTTGGATTTTCCTCATTGTATCTGTCATTTACATGGAGGGGGGAGGGCGGGGGGGGGGGGGGGGGGGGGAGTGCTGCATGCTGCGCTGATTTTTTTTCTAGAATTTTTATTGGCATCTCCGATGGAGACTCCTAACAGAACCTGGCATGTTAGAAGGCTAAGGCCCTGGTCACACGACTGATTTGGCTGCGGTTATGGCCAAGGGTTCAGACACTGTTTCCGCGGCCAAATCGCGCCTAGTTTAACATGGTTTCCTATGGGAAACCGCGTTAATATTCTCACGCCGCGGGTTTGGCCGCGGCCTTGACGTGCGGGTTTGAGAACTCACCTGTCAATTCTGGACAAGGATTCCTCAGCTAATTTGCATGGAGGCAAACACTCGCCGCAAGCCGCGCCCCACTTGCGCCGCGACCACGCCCAGCACCCGCGCCGCAAACCCGCGTCGGGAGACGCGAGATTGCGGCGAGGTTAGGACAGGGTTTGGCCGCGGGTCCGGCCACGGCTGAACCCGCGTTTCCCGCGGCTGAACTTCGTCCTAACCTCGCATCTCCCGAAGCGGGTTTGCGACGCGTGTGCTGGCCGTGGCGCAAGTGGGGCGCGGCTTGCGGCGAGGGTTTGCCTCCATGACAATTAGTAGACAGTGGGTAAACCAAGCCGCCAGCTGCGGCGCCGCCCGCCGCGCTGAGGACTCCCTGTCAAGAATTGACAGGAGAGTTCACACACGCGCGGCAAGGCCGTGGCCCCAAAGCCACGGCCAAACCCGCGGCGTGTGAGTATTAACGCGGTTTCCAATAGGAAACCATGTTAATAAACTAGGCGCAATTTGGCCGCGGTAACCGCGTCGGAACCCACGGCCATAACCGCGGCCAAATCAGTCGTGTGAACAGGGCCTAAGGGTAGACTCACACAATTTTTGTTCGGTGCGGATCCTATTCTTCTGCCTGGTAAGGGCATCACTGAACTTTTAAATCGGCAGAGCTTTGGCAATCTATCTACATGGGGTCTTCAAAAAGATGAGCTATCAACTGAGACTGAACTTGTTGCTCCAGACCAAAAAAATACCTACCTACTCGCAGTGCACTTGATTCCTGACACTAAATCCCAAACATAATGACAACAGCCAAAAGGCCATACTGCTCCTCTGAATATTTATAGAAAATCTATTTTGTGTCTACAGGCTAGGCAAAATGTGATGTGCATATGCTTGTGAAATAAATTGGCTTTCACAGACAGCTTGCCTTATAATAAGATGGCTGCTAGGTCGTGGAGCAGGCATGACAGAAGCTACTCCGGAGCCCCCAGCATGGTGACAGACCTAGCCTGCAGGACTCGCCGAGCTTCACCGAGTCACGTGATCTCATTTAAAAGGGAAATTTATTGACACAAATCAAGTTTATTTGTCATCTCTCCAGTCAAACCACTCATCTCAATGAAATATCACTTCATTAGCCATTTTCTGTATGTGCTCCGGATGGTAACTGGCCTGGAGGGGTCCTGCACATTTGTATTCCCTTATCTGTATTGCACGTTTTGTCATCATTTCTATGAAACCAGAGAAAATAGGTCATTCTTCCCTACTTCGTGCAACATTAGGAAATAACAATGTTGCCCCGCTCACATAACCTTGCAAATGAGCCCGACCGAAGGCTGTGTACATGGTACAATGACGCAAATCACATGCCATCTGAAGACATGTCAAGAGTTGTGATGCATCCGTCTTGTCAACTGATAATATATGCAAATAAATAGTTAGAAGTCATGATTAGGGCTCTGTTCACATTGTCGACTCTGTTTCGGTTATAATGACAACCATAACGGCGTTACTGTGAAGCACCACTGGTCATTGATTTATAATGGGGTCCATTAACTTTCACTGCACAGTCATTCATTTCGACAGAAAGAATAGTGCATTAAAAAAATGGTACTGAAGAAAAACAGAGCTAAAATGTAACTTATTATTGCTTCTAATGAAATATAGTGATCACATCAATATAAAATTATCAAAGAGTACAGGGTATTTACAGTTCTTTTCTGATACCAATATTTTAGATCGTTCTGTTAAGGACAGCCTCTGTAGGATGGGGACGCCCTTCTCGGGACGGTCTTCTGCTGGTCAAGTAGGGAACTTGTAAGATGTTAGCATTAGGGATTTATTTTTGACTTCAGAGATAGATTTTCAATTATCCTTCCTGGAAAACTATTTTTTCTCTCTCTCTGAACAGGGAATCGTTGTATACCTTGACAACGTTATGAGCCGATAAGATCATATGGAGGGCCATGCAAGACAGAAGGAGTTTCTTAAAGGGGTTTTACCACAAAGTAAAATTGACGTGGAAAGCTTAAAAATTAAATAAACATTATCCCTATTCATCCTTATTAAAAATTCTGTACCTTATTTGTTTTAGCTGCTCCCTTAGTGATCCATAGCGTCCAGCTCATCTCTAGAGAATATGACCAAAGCTCCTCAGACCTGGCTGCACATGCTCAGGTCAGACATGCTCCCTACTTAGTAATCAAAGACATTCAATCATTGTTGAGCGAGTGTTAAACCCCAGGTGCTGTCGTTCTGCTCCTGTCCTCTGCACTCCTTCGTAACAAATCAGTGCAAATAAATAAAAAGAAAAAAGAAACCCCGGTCATGTATGTGAACTGAGACAAAAATGCACATTTGGCTCCTGCAGGGATTTGAACGTAGGACCCTTATGTTGGAAGGCAGAAGTGCTAACCACTCAGCTGCAGTGTAGCTACACACTGCTCTGCTCTCTCTAGTCATACAAAGGTCTGTCTATGTGCACTGTGGGTAAAGGCATGATGATGTCAAGCCTGCTGGGTCACATGCTATGCAGTTCAAATAAATACCACATGCCCCTTTTGAACACACTCAAGGCTGAACCAAAAGAGGCAGGAAATGCCTTCCTAACAAAGCCCCTTTAAGACTCTATTGAGATCTTTGCTCATTTGTGATATAACCTGTAACAATTTTCCCCTACTGCATTTGGAGGACTAGGGACAAAAGCTTCACAATTGTTTAAGTGTATTTTTATTGGCACCCTTCGATAATTTTATAAACTCGCAGTGACCACTACCTTTTATTAGAAGCGTTAGTACAAGTTATGTTTAAGATAGAGTTTTCCTTTGTGATTCTTTTTTGTGTTAAAGGGCTTGTCTCACTACATTGATTCGTCCTGTCGTCTTGGTTTCATTTTGAATCCAGGGGTGTGTTTACTGGCTTCTACTAGGCTGCAGTAGAAGCCAGGTCTGTAGCTATAGCAACCAGCACTGGCAGCCTATCACGAGAGATTGAACAGGTCTGGAGCTATAGCGACCTGAGGAGCTGATGCAGCCCATACAAGAGGGGATATCTTGGAATAGGAAGGACACTGTTAATGGACACATATTGCAAAGTGACTTGTTTTTGCAAGATATCCAACATAAAAAGCAATCCTTGTAGTGAGACAACCCCTTTAAAGCTATTTTTTTTGTTGCCAAGAATAGTGCAGTCTGTTTCTCCCATCAAATTTGACCAAAAAGAAAAACCGAGCCTATAAATGGTAGCATGAACTATACCAAAGTAGGTTGCCTCCATAGGTTGCATGAAAATGTAACCAGGGACTGGACAAACAATTAGTCAAACACGGCACCTATAGTAGCCACTTTGGTTTCAAGAGTTTTTCATGTGTGAAAACCCTCTGGCAACCTTTGTAAACCCACAAAACTCCTGCCCCATCATCTGGTAGTGAAAGATGAAAGGAGGACAGAGTGGATGACAGTTATCAAAGTATTTGTGCATTTACTCCAAAATGGTGTCCTATCCGATGTGACAGAATAGGGGGCCATGCAGGTTAGTTTGTAAAAGCAAAGTGCACAGTAACCATGACTTGCTGCCCGCATAGTATTTAGAAAGGGAAGATCTCTCCTTAGGGAGAGCGTCATATAGGCGTGTGGAGAGTCGAAATCGCCTTTTGCACGCCACGGAGCATCTGCATATCACAAGGCATTATAGGAAAGGAGCCGAGAAGCTCAAGCGCCCTCTATTGGATGTAACAAACCCTCAATTTGCTTTTGACCCACTGGGTCTCTGGAAAGCAAAAGGGATATTTAGCCAAGCCAGCAACACCCATCTGTAGACAGCCGTTTCGGGATGTTTGTCCCTCGTCAGTTCAGAGCAGAGCGATGCTGGCTTGGCTGAGTGGGAGGCAATGAATGGCTCAGAAAGGGCAGATCTCTCCTTAGGGAGAGTGCCATATAGGCGTGTGGAGATTCCAAATTGCCTTTTGCACACAACGAAGCATCTGCATATCACAAGGCATTATGGGAAAGGAGCGGAGAAGCTCAAGCACCTAGTATTTAGACATGTATGAAATACAGCGGTAAAAAATTGCATCTGTACTCCATAAACCTTGAAGTAGAAAAAGTGACAGTATTACAGCCAGCGTAAAAGTTAATGGCAGTGATGTATCCGTCAAGACTGAAGTTAATATATTAGACTAGCCATACATAACTCCTTCTCTACAAGGACAATCCATTTGATAAATGTGGTCTATTGTGCGGTCCTACAACATAAAAATGAGGTTTCCCCTCACAGAAAGTCATCACCAATCACTAGGACATGTTATAACTTTCTACAAGCCCACCACCAATCCTAAAAATGACAAGGCTGTGGCATTGTGCTCCTTTCAAAGTTTCTTCCTGCACATCATAACAACAGCACAATCCCATCCAGAAAGCCATGGTAGATCCCAATGTTAATACATCACTTTCTGTGAAAGAAAAAAAACAAAACTACTGCCTGTCTATACCGATAAAAGGGGAAAAATCTCTCCTTGAGGAGAGGAACCAATAAATTAGTCGGTGTGAGGATTTACTCGCCATTCAGACCTCACTGACTGTTTTGCATAAAGCAAAGGCTTATGGGAAAAGAGCTGAGGAGCTCCACATCGCTCAGGAATCAAGGATAACTACATCCAATAGAGTACGCCGTGGAGCTCCTCAGCTCTTTTCCCATAAGCCTTTTCTTTAAACCGATAAAATAAATTATCAACACAAATAAAAAAAGGTCTGCACTTTCATTACAAAGAAATAGACCCACAACCACAGATTTGAAGAAAAAAAAAAAAAAAAAAAGAAAAAATAATGGTTCATTCCCATTCAGGAACAACAGACAAAAAATCTGCGATATTAAAAAGCCCAATCCAGTCAGCCTAACTCTTCTAACCAGACCAACAGGTTGTCTAAAACGATTGGTACTTTGCTGCACATCCTTCGAGATACTCTCTTGCAGTCATAGTCACGTAGAAGAGGTGTTCCAAAACTAAAGGCTCATCAATTTGTTGGGGCATGAATAAAAATAGAAAGAAAAAAATGTTACTTGTAAAACCTCTTGTTCCAGCACCATGGCTGTCCCGGTGATCCCGGCTGATGAGGTCACCATTCAGTCTTCACATTACCTCCAGCCAATCACAGACTGCACAGGCAAGATATTCAGCAAGACACCACTGCGGCCTGTAATAGACTGGAGGGTCATGTGAAGACTAAATGGTGACGTTGTGATCCCCTGATGAACCGTATGTTTACGGGGAAATGGGTGTATTAAGGAGCGCACAGGGATAACTAGGTTGAGCCCATTAGGCTGGGGCGTCCTTTTCGGGGCAGTACCCCTGCTACACAGGCAGGGTATGATAGGGGGTCTCTGCGCTTTGATCTGTCGCATATTCCCTTGTCCCTTTGGATTTAAATCTCTATTTTTTCAGCTATGAGACATCAAGATGCCGTCAAGAATATGAACTAAAGAAGGGACATTATCTTAAGTAATCTCTAATATAGATTCCCTTAACGTTACTCTGTTTTTTAGGTTCTCAGTAAAAGTACCCCGATTGCTTTGCTCATGGTCATCTAAATATAACTTAATTTTTCTGCTGTTCATCTTTAATTAGGAGGCTTGGCTTTTTAAGTGCATTTAATTTTAACGCTTTTTTTATTCCGTGATATTTGATTGCAATAGGGGTTATGCAATATCTAATTTTCAGTGATCGGATGTTGTGGGCCAAGATCACAGTTATGGCCCCAGCACTGGAGGAACAAGACAGTTTACAAAAGTTTTTCTTCCTTGCTTTTTTAATCATGTCTGGATGGACAGACGACCATTTATTAGTTTTGGAACACCCTTGGCTGTTGGATACACCAAATGGAACAATGAAGGTCTAAAACAGGTCGTCAAGCCTCGCTACCATGACCTGGAAGGGATAAGCAGACCCTAGATACTGGCTATACATGTAAGATTAATATCAGCCCAAAATATAGGTCAAATCAGTCATAAGGCTGTTAATTGTGCCAACATGACATAGGCCTGTACATAATTGCAAATGGTCATTCAGCCGTTTTTGCAAAGATGTGTATATTTTTGTCAACAGCTGAAAAAAATAAAACCCACAAGTCCCATTTTTGATACACAAAAATGTGTTGAGAGCAGCAACTATACCCTAGTACAATCCCAATATCCCAGGGAATGTATCAGACAGTCCACCACAAGTTAATACAGACTTTTCTTCTAGAGCCACAAAAATAATTCTCCCGGAGTCTGCATGTCCAGGGAGCTTTTCTTTATTTTTTTTTATGTATTATGTACTTTCTTTTGAATAAAGTGAAGATCTCTGCACATGCTGAAGCCTGGAGAATTATTTCTGTGGATTATAACATAACCTAACAACGGTGAGCGAAAAAGGGCAAAAATTCGCTACCGCAGCAGCCTTTGTGTGTGTGGCAAGCTTACGCGCCTCTCACAGCGATATTTTGATCAGTATTTGCCATCATTTTTTTATAATCCATAACCAGGATCCGCACTTGTTGGACCCAATTCTGGTTTTGACTTCCAAAATCGATGCAAAACACTGACCAACATATCAAAAGTAGTCTTCAAATGATCATAAGTACATAGGACAACAAAAACATATCAATCATTGGTATCCCTCAATATGTTCAACACAACTTACTTTCTTGGATTAGCTTTAAAGAGGACCCATCACTTCCAGAGAACCTTATGAAGTAATAGAAGACTAAAATATAAACACTTTCTCAAATGTTTAATTAGGAAAATTAAAGGATTTAATCTGAAATGACCATTTAAGACAGGACTTAAGTCAGTTCCTGACCGTGTGATGGATCACTACATTGACAGGTCTGTGAAACTTCTTACTTCTGAGCGTCCACACTGGAAGGGGAGCCTGTAAGTCTGTGCTATCTATACATTGGGAAGTTCTGTGCTGCCAACTTTTTGTTGGGTGTTATTACATTAGCAGCATTGTAATATGAATGCCTGTGTGCGCTATGGAAGAGTAGGCTGGAAGCAACAGGTAAACCCCATTGGCAGACATATTTCCTCAGTGTGCTGTGCCTGCTGCAGTTTATGTACAGTGACATATGTAGATCAGCCCTGTACAAGGTTCCCCTCCACAGTTGGTATCTCCCATAGAAGGAATCTTACCAGATTGGGATCCGCCTGACAAAGTAAAACCTGTTTCCCTATAATACCGAGGGAAATCTGATTAATAAGGACATGTATATGTTAAAAAAAAAAAAAAAAGGACTTAGAATTTCATCTACTTTAAATCTTTGTGTTCATGTGGTGGTGATAAGTGCTCTTTAAGGGGGACATGTATAAAGATCGTCACGTCGATGCACCTGTTTTCACGTTGTTTTTTTTGTCCATGAAAACTGCGCCTGGTGTATGTCGGTGCCGAAGTGCGCTCATACATGCGGGGCAAGCTTCGAAGCCTCCGACAGACAGAACACATTGAAATTCGTCTGCCTATCGGAGCTTTAATGCGCTTCACTTTGCCAACCTGCATTCATACATGCGTAGGTGTTTTCTGATGTGGTGTGTCCCGCTCCAGAATGCCCACAGCACGCCTCTTCATGTTAGGCGCATTAGAAATTGCCGAAGCTTTCGCCTAATGCCCTTACACATAGGGGAGATGCGTCCGACAGCGGAGTCGGCACCAAAAGGCGCATTATATGCCAGAAAACCGGTGAAAATGCCGATCATACATGTCCCCCTAAGTGTTCAAAAATGTACCTGCAAGGTCATTGTGGAACCAATGAAAGTACCCAATACCATTCAGATACCAATTGCCTGGTCCAGTAGCAGGCTGCCCTCCATGGTTTTACCTGAATGTTTGGTACATTTATAGTAAAGTAGCAATAGTTGTACAGATTACAGTTGAGGAGAGAGTTAAAGCAATTAGGAGTTTAAGAAGCAAAACAAATTTGCACTTAGGCATTCTCCATAATTAAATCAGAGTTAAAAGTAAGGTTAGGAAAACCACTCTACACAAACTTCTAGCACATCCTTATTTATCTTGGGTCCGCAGTGCTTCTGCTTAACAAGAAAATACCAAGTTCACCAAGCAACCAGCCATTAAGGCCACAAATAAATATTAACTTTATATTTTATTTTTCTGCGGAGAAAGACACTGCTGAAATCTATGAGAGGACAGAACTGGAATATATTAAGAAAAATATTTGCAGAGTGGGAATGCTTTTATAGATAATCAAAGACAGCAAGAAGAGTACAATGCCAGAGCCATGCCTCAAAGCACGAAGAGATCAGTATCTGGAGCCATAAGGAATTAATGAGCAGATTGTGGACTGAAGTCTAAGTTTCCACAATTGGCGTCAATATATGGAAGACTCACACATCGACTTATAAAAACAAATCGAGTCAAAACAAAAAAAAAAATTAGCAGGCGCTGTAAAATCAATTCCATGTTCAGTGGGGAAGCACAATACAAATGACAGATTTGTGGACTGACAAATAAAAGCCTCTTCCCATAAATGTTGAGGAACATGCCAGCATCCAGACCTGATTAAATACAATTGCAATGGTGCGCCCCACTGAAGCTGTTCTATACCACATAGCTATGAAGAGTCTGATTACCAACAGTGGTCCACCATTAAAGAGATGGCATCTAGCTGGAGCTGCCCGAATGGAATTGGAAGGATGATTGGTGGAGGTCGGACGTCTGGAGAATTGCTTATTATTTTAAAGCGCCATTAATTCCAGGACGCTGTACATTTGAGGGGGGGTTATATACGTAATGTCAAACAAAGTACAAAGGCAACACTTAGGCTATGTTCACACGGCTTATTGCAGAGCGTATAGTAAGCGCCACAATACGCTGGGTGTTTTGGAAGCACACGCTGCTCAGCGCGTAATTCCAAAGCACTGGGGGACCGGCCAGGCACTGGCCCCATAGACATACATTGTCAGTGGCGCGTATTCGCCACCAACAACTGACATGTCAATTCCCCCCCACCACCACTGCACGCGTACAATACGATCGTATTGTACGTGCGGGGGGACGACGCCTAATCCATAGCTCTCTCTGAGAGCTATCGTAATTGCGGCGCACATTTTGCCGCATATAATGCACAATACGCAGCGAAATACGCCGTGTGAACATACCCTAAGGGACATGTATGAAAACGGTCTAGGTCTGAGATTTTCCTTGTTGGCCATAGCAACCAAAGCTCCCCTTCTATTTTTTTCAGAGCACTATATGAAATGAAAGAGGAGCTATGATTGGTTGCTATGGGCAACAAAGAAAGTCTGTGACCTAGACAGTTTTTATACATGAGGTCCTTAGTGACTAACAACTGGTACAGAGGGAGAGAGGACCCTGCCTACGAGGGCTTACAGTCTACAAGGGAGGAGGAAAGACAAACAGAAGGTGAGGGGTAGACATGTTGGTGGGGTAGAGTAGTGGCAGCAGGGTTATTGTAGGTTACAGGCTATCCTAACGAGATGGGTTTTCGGACTAGTGAAAGCTGGAGAGTCTGATGTGTTGGTGTAATGACTTCCAGAGTTTGGGGGATGCACGGGAGAAGTCTTGGAGACTTGTGTGAGGAGGAAGAAGATCCTGTAAGGAGCAGAGATTGCAGGAGGGGAGGTATCTGGAGATTAAAGGCAGAGATGTATGGGAAGGGGGCGGGAGGGCAGGTAGGTTATGGGGAACCTAGAAGGTCATGGTTAGTAACTTGAACTGAATTTGCTGGGCAATGGGAAGCCAGTGAAGGGATTGGCAGAAGAGGAGCGAGGAGTTTAAGGTGGGCAGTGGAGCAGAGGATGGTTGGAAGGGAAGCAAGAGTGCTAGACAGGACATCTAAGAGAAAGATGTTGCAGTAGTCTAGGCGGGAGACGACAAAGACATAGATTAGCATTTTTGTAGTATCCAGGTTAAGGAATTAGCAGATATGAGAAATATTTTTCAGGTGACGGCAGTAAGCAGGGTCAAGTGCTTGGATGTGGTTTAAAGGACAGAGAGGCGTCAAAGGGCATCACAAGGCAGAATGAAGGCACTACAGCACTCAACTGAATAAGGAAGGAGAAGGGGAGGTTGGAGCTCTGCTGTATAACAAACACCAGACACCCCATCATTCCCAGAATCACTGCCCTGCCAGCGTAAGGACCTTTTTTTTCACCAATCAAAGTGTATGCCAATCCCGAGATGGGAATATTCTTTCATAAGCATGGTCCAAGCAGAACAATGGTCACTGGCAGGCCATGCATATAATATTGGTAAATTGATCTCAGTGTCTAGACTGTTCTCAAAGGTCCTCTTCCTGATACAGTAGTCGTACACTAATCCCTTGTAAGTCAATGGTTTTGACAGTCAGCACAACTCGGTAGTGGTATAATGATACTGGTGGGTGCTCATTCCAGGAGGCTGACCACTGCCACCACCAATACTCAGATCATCATTCCACTCTTCCAGAAAAATTTTATTTGCAAATATTAATCTATTGAAGTGTAGATGGGCAAAGCATCAGATTAATTATGGTCATTGTGTCATAATTTAGCAACATATTGGGTCAAGTATACCCTTTATCAGATGATAAACTTTTTTCATAGTACAACCATCTCTAAAAGTGTATTGTGTACAAGGAGGGGCAAAACTTGCACTCCATATCCCTCCAAGAGGGATACACAACCTATACCCCTCTGCTCTATGTCCCCGGGCTAGAGACACCCCCAGGTCATGATGTCCCATGACCTGAAAGTGGAAATTGTGTTTAGAACAAATTACTCTCGAGTGCTCAACTACAATATGGGTTTGAAAGTTCCAAAACTGAATTTTTTTTTTTTTTCTGCATCATCTAAGAACTACTTTCATGTCAGACCATAAAGAGCTGCCTGCCATATGCCATCAACATTAGGAGTGAGTCATAAGGGAGTGTGGAATAATTCACAGCCTCTCACCAGGAGAATCCCAATCACTTTTTCTCTCTTAAATGCCAGACTTGGCATCTACTATTCTGACTACTGGAACATGCGCTTTTAATTACTCCCTTAAAGCACCAGCTTTGCTAACATGCAAGACTTATGTCTCTATGCGGACGTGAATAAACCACGCCGACAGGCAGGATTCCAACCAGAACAGTACCAGCTGTATGATGGAGTAAAAGAATAGTGACTGAAAGTCCCTTCCCTATTTTGAACGATGAAATGGATTTCCAATGAAAATGGTTGCATGAGCTTATCCTGGTACTGAAGTCAGAGATAAGATGCTTGATGGTCGTCTCAAATAGTCCTTGGAACTTCTCCTTTCTACAAAGTCAAAGTAGCGTCAGTAATCAAGGCAGGGAAAAACGCTGATTGGAGACCTCAACCCCTCTTCTCTTGACACTTCTAAGTATGGCTGCATCAGTGGTACAAGTTACTACATATGCCCACCGTACTCCATCGACTATTAATGGTCTGTTGACGTCTGTCATGGCTTCCATCATTTGACATGCAGAACACCAATATTTAATGTGCCATTGATTTCAATACACCTACCACAATTGCCAATGAAGGCTCAGGACTCAACCTTGGATGTCTGTGGATGTTTCCATGGAGGCTATTTTTGATTATCAGTAAATATGGATGTTCCCTGTGAAACAATTCTGGAGCATCTTCTCTTATAATTCATTGTTGTGCTGTTCATCTGTTACGCTTTCTTTAAGTATATTACTGAAGCGGTCAATTGGGTGTTACAAATTAAACGCGTGTGCCTGCACAGTCTGACATTGCCCAATCAGTGCTGACAGTCCATGTCAGAGGGACACACCCCTCTGAAAATTGGAATGGCAACACCCAGCTGACAGATTCAGTAGCACATTTCTGGAAGGAATAAAAGAGGAACAGCACAAGACAGAGTTATAAGAGAGGAGGCTCCAGAATGGTTATTCCACAAGGATTTACTAAGAAAGGGGAAATCTCTCTCCTTGGGGAGAGCCACCAATAAATTGGTCGGTGTGAGGATTTACTCACCTTTAATACCTCACTGACTGTTTTGCATAAAGCAAAGGCTTCTGGGGGGAAAAAAGCTAAGGAGCTCCACAGCACACACTATTGGATGTAGTTATCCTCCGTTCACATGTAGCTCGCAGGAGCCTTGTAGTGTGAAAGGGATCTAAGCCAAACCAGTTGGGTTCATCTACAGACAGCTGTTTGGGAGTATCTGTCCTTCATCAGTGCAGAGTAGAACTTACTGGTTGGCTGGGTGAGAGGCTTAGAAGTGCGAAATCTCTCTCCTTGAGGAGAGACACCAGTAAATTGGTTGGTGTGAGGATTTACTAAAACACACATCGGGAGAGGTCATGGGTTCTCTTTAAGGTACTCAAGCACATTGCAATAAGTTGATCAATATGGCCGATTTAAACGATAAAACATTCACACAGTCGCCATGGAATACCCCGCAGAAAGCCAAGTTTTGGACACAGATTAGGGCTAATACACATCCTCCTTACCCGATGAGTTGTTAGGTAAGAAACTGAATTCTCAACTGATGTGGATTTCAAGTCGCCATTGAAAAAGCATGAACCAAAAATCACATTGTGAACTATGGAACATATTCCCATTAAATACAATGGGATGGGCATAAAGTGTTTACAGGAACAATCCAATGTGAAATATGCATGAAAATACACCATGAACACTCAGCCCAACAAGCTTCCATCAGCTAAAAATTAACAATAAGCGATGGTTTTAGCCAGCGGATGAGACACTGTCTGGAAAAAAAATTGGCAGAGTTTGAAATTTTTGTCCGATAGTCGGACGAAAAAGCTTTCTTTCAGGAACATTCCCAAAAAGAGGACTCCTCTCTCGCCCAGTTTCATTGAAATTTTATGGTCAGTATGAAAAATCAGCACCCAATATGAACATAAATTATATATGGCAGCACTGGCGCACCTCGCCAATGCACATGAAGCAATCAATCTACTATCTAAATGTGTAGGACCATAATAAACCAGGCACTGGATCCTGCAGAGGTCCAAAGAGATAAGCCAATGAAAAACTCCTATGGAGGCATGTCACCTGTGACGGACAACGTGATCACTTCAAAGCTGTAAAGATGGCTTAAGAGGGAGGAATAAACCCACCACTCTGTGGATGAGGGAGGCTTGGCAGTTCTTAAAGGTGTTCTGTCACTACAATGATTAGCTTTTGACATGTAGGGAAAGGTAAATTAAAACTATTACCAAATACATTGCTGTTCTGATTTTGCTTTAGTCAGGAGACTAAAGAATATTTTATCTCCTCTTAGGCCATGTTCACACGGCTTAATTGCGGGACGTATTTCGCCCTGCAATTACGCAGTGTGTACGGGGGCGGGGGCCAGCAGCCCGCCGGCCCCATAGACATTCATTATGCTCGGCGCGTATACGCCATGAATAATTGACATGTCGCTTCTCTCCCCGCTCGCCGTATTGTGCGAGCAGGGAGAGGAGACTGAATCCATAGTTCTTATGAGAACTGTGGATTACCATAATGACTGGGAGGAATCTCGCCCCGTATTTTGCCAGTACGACGCGAAATACGGCGAATACTCCAAAATAAGCCGTGTGAACATTGCCTTAGAGTACACAGGTTTCTCTTGTTTACCGACCACCTCTCTCTCCTCTGTCTCTTCAGATTGCTCTACAGGCTGCCGTTTGACCATAGTGAGTCACTCCCTGCAAAGTCTTATCTTCAGCAACCGGGTTTGTTGGTCATTGTTGTAAATGACAAGCTTTTACCCTTTTAGAGCTCTGAAGCCTTGTGTACTACATTTTATAAGTCTCCACAACTCAAGTCACTAATAAGATTAGCTTGGAATAGCAGAGCAGATGTGCCTATCACGGCTATAGACCCACCCACAGCATGATGAAACAACCCTTTTAACACAGGGCAAGGGCTTGAAAGTATGGTAACAGCCAACAGCAAACTGTAAGGGTTTTTTTCTTTGGGCTAAGGAACCGCTAGCTCCAATTTGAAAATTCTTCCATTTGAGCAGATTCAGGATACAAAAGTATAATCTAACGTGCCTCACCAAAAAAGGATCTAAAATGAAATTTGATTTTCCATGAACATGTTAAATGCAGGGTTATGAACGGTGTCCTCAACCTTCACAAAACATAGGTGAATGTAACAGAGAATGTAAACCACAAAGTGCCAACGGACTATTCTAGGTTACATAAAGCAAGAGGAAACTCCGGGGATCTCCTGACTAGATGCCACGGCCGGCCAAATGTCTCAGTCGACATTAACCTGTAATAACGCAGCGTAGTAAGGTTTTACAGCGAGTGCTTTTGTGTTTAATCTGTCAAGGACAACACAATAAGGGGAAGCATGGGGTTTTCCACTGGAAGTTTATCACCTATTATGCAGAGGGCAAGGTGTGAAGACTGGATTTCCTGGATGGCTTATTATTAATTCCATAAAACCTAAGAATGAATGAAATCTATGAAACCACAAGAGTGATTAAAAATGTATATTTAGGGGGGAAAAAAGGCCACTTACAAGCGCAAATATGTACGGTCAAAACCAGAATGTGTGATCTAATAAAAACAGGAACTAAATACAGGGGTTTTCTCACAACAATGATGAGCTTTAAACATGTAGTCAAATGTAAAGACCGCCCTGTCCAAACATGGCGACTCCCTCTCTGATGAGTATTATCAGTAGCACAGGAGCTTGTTCATCTATGTTGCTGACAAGCTTCAACCCTTTAGATCTCTGTATACTTGTGCACTACAGTTTATAAATCCCCTAAACTCGTGCAACTGTAACTGGCAGATCAGTTTTGCTGTTCCTAGATGAGCCTAATCAACGCTACAGAACAACCCACAGCCTGACCAGGAAGTGTAAATCTAAAGCTGGCTGTGAAAAGCAGGCTCTGTAAAACAGCATGGCAAGACAGCCTCTTTAAGTGGATGTAGTTCTAAGAGTTAGGGCTCAAGCTCATGTTCACATGACCGTTCTGTAGAACCTCTGACTTGTATGGAGTCACAGCAGGAGACCCATGAAATTCTACCGCAAATATCAAAGCTCCCAATTTATAAGGAGGCACACATAATATTATGTCCAATTGAAAGAAAAAAAATGTATAGTTATTTTCAGATGCAAGCTTTGCTTATTGGGAGAAAGCAATTCTTCAGCTCTCCTCAAGGTATCTGTGCCACCATGCAGACCTTTAACATGGGCACAAGGTCTAAACAGTAGATAGAAGTGATGGCAGATTGCCATCATTAAAGTCATTACTAGAACTGCCATAGTATATTGTAAAAAGGAGTACACTCCTCACATTTTTGTAAATATTGTATTAGATCTTTACATGGGACAGGACAACACTAAGGCTATGTTCACACGGCTTATTTGCAGGGCATAATTCCGCCCCGCAATTACGCCGTGTGGACGGGGGCGGGGCAAGAGCGGGGGGCCAGCACCTCGCCGACCCATAGACTATTACTAGCGGCGCGTATACGCCGCTAGAAAATGACATGTCACTTATCTCCCCCCGCGGCGGATTCGCCGAGCATGGAGAGGAGACGTAATCCATAGTTCTCCATGGGAACTGTGGATTACCGTAATGACTGGGACGTATTCCAGCCGTAACTCGCGCACTACGGCACGTAATTACGGACTGAAATACGTAATTTTAAGCTGTGTGAACATAGCCTAAAGATATGAAACTTTGATACAATGTAAATAGTCAGTGTACAGTTTGGGTAACAGTGCAAACTTGGTGTGCCCTCAAAATAACTCAACACACAGCCATCAATATCTAAACCGCTGGCAAAAAAAGTGAGTACATCCCTAAGTGAAAATGGACAAATTTTGCCTAATTTATCATTTCCCTTCTTGATTTGACTTGTCAGTGTTAAAGGGTCTCAGGTGTGAATGGGGAGCAGGTGCATTAAATTTGGCTTATGGCTCTCTCACTTGCTCATACTGGGCACTGGAAGTTCAACATGGCACCTCATGACAGAAGTGTCTAGGAGAAAAAAAAAAAAAAAAAAAGAATTGTTGCTCTACATAAAGATGGCCCAGGTTATAAGAAGATTGACTGCACCCTGAAACTGAGCTGCAGCATTGTGGCAAGGACGATTTAACAAGACAGGTTTCACTCAGAGCAGGGTGCGCCAAGGTCAACCATAGAAGTTGCATGTGTTCAGCATCATATCTGGAGATTGTCTTTTCATAATAGACATACGAATGCTGCCAGCATTGCTTTACAGATTAAAGTGGAGGGAATGGAGGGGACAGTCTGTCAGTGATTAAAGCAAACGCCGTACACTGCATCAAATTGGTCTGCATGACTGTCATACCTAAAGAAAGTCTCTTCCAAAGATGATGCACAAGAAAACCTGAAAAAAATTTGACGAAGACAACCAGACTAAGGAGATAGATTACTGAAACCATGTCCTGTGGTCTGTGTAGCAGCAACAAGTGAGAAGTACAAAGACAAGTGTGTCTTGCGTACAGTCAAGTATGGTGGTGGGAGTGCTGCCGGCTGCGGGGAGCTACAGTTCACTGACGGAACCATGAATTCCAACACGTACTGTGACATACTGAAGCAGAGCATGATCCTCTCCCTTCTGGGCTGAAGGGCAATACTCCAACAGGATGACCTCAAACACACCTCAAAGACTACCACTGCCTTGATAAAGAAAATGAGGGTAAAAGTGATGGGCTGGCCAAACATGTCTCCAGACTTATTGAACATCTGTGGGGCATCCTCAAATGGAAGATGAAGGAGCGCAAAGTCTCTAACATCCACCAGCTCCATGATGTCGTCCTTGAAGCCTGGAAGAGGATTCCAGTGGCTGCAGTCTGTGAAGCTCTAGTGCACTCCATGCCCAAGAGAGTTAAGGCAGTTGTGGAAAATAATGGAGGCCACACAATATATTGACACTTTGGAAATTGAACCATTTTCACATAGGGGTGTACTCGCTTTTGTGGTTGGTGGTTTAGATATTGATGGCTGGGTGTTGAGTTATTTTGAGGGCACACCAAATTTACTCTGTTATATAAGCTGTACACTGACTACTTTACATTGTATCAGTGTCATATCATCAGTGTTGTTCCATGACAAGATGTAATACAATATTTACAAAAATGTAAAGGGTATACTTCCTTTTGTGAGACATTGGACATTTACTTTTGAGAATGTAAGATAAAAAGTTTATTAAAAATATTTACACTAAACACATCCCTTTAGGATGCAGAACGTGACCAAATTAATCCTTACTATAATGGCCGATCAGCCATTTTTACCACTAAAGACGCTTGAGGACCCTTCTATGACGCAACAAGCAGAAGATCTAGATCAGTTTATGAATTACATTAAATGGACACCCAAAAATTTTCAGGTCTTACGCACAGGTAGAATATTGTAGTTTAGTGAAAAACAGCAACAATATGCACTTGTTAGCTCACCCATATAATGCCAATCTCCGGATTGTCCTTGCCATCATCCCGCTTGGAGCAGGCGGTGCACACAGTCCTTATAGAGAGACTAAGGGCATGTAATTGCCCGAAACGCGTCAACTCGGGGCACCATCTTTTTGTGGGGAGATGCCATTATTTGGATCTATGTATTTTTAACTATTTACAAATAAATTTTGATGTATTTTTAACGGAGTACGGTCCTGGAACGCCTCATCGATCTTTCTCTATATAAAGAATATTGTAGTTAAAGGTCTGTGCTACCACTACTAGCCAAATCAATATGCAACAAAGAAATAAACTTTAAAAAAAATTAAAAAAAAAAATGCACAATTTAATTTGACTTCTAGGAGCACTGAAAGAATACAGCAGACGTCGTTTTACATTTAGGGTATGTTCACATGGCGTGTTCTTTCCGTGTGAACATACATTATTAGATGCCTGTTTGGATCCGTCTATTGGACCCTAAACGGACCCAAACACGTACCTAGCAATGAGAAGTGTGATTTTTACATTGCTTCACATACGTGATTGCCGATGCGTGTTTACGTGCGTCTTTCGGATGAGTCTTTCAAATCCGTTCTAAGAACTGACATGTCAATTCTTGACCCGAAAGACGCAACAGGAGCCCTATTTAAAACTATAGGGTGTGATCCTGCTGCATCCAAATCGCATCCAAATATGCACCTGTGTGTTGGATGAGTTTTGGATCCGATTGACGCGGCATTTTTGGATCCAAAAATGCCATGTGAACATACCTTTAGTGTATTCAAGGGTACAGCACTCCTCTCTGTAGTGACTGACAAGCTACACACACACATATGCATATTATATATGCACACACAAATAGTATATGTACAGATCAATCAAAAGAGGGGGGGGGGGGGGGCAGCACTTACAAAAAGCAAATTGTATATAAGGTGCGAGCGGAATGTAAACCTTGGCGTACAGTCCCATTTATATATCGAATAAAGAAAGAAATCGCAGCACTCTCCAAGATACAACATAAAGTGTAGAGTTTCTTCTCTCGTGTTCGCACGGCGACACTTCGGCGCTCTCCTAGGGTCCTTTTCAAGCCTTGAAAATGGTTTTGGGACAGAGACGAACCGTGGCTCTGAACATAAGGGCGTGGTCCCCACGGCACAGGACAAATACCGGTTGGTTTATCTGACAGGAATTTGTGCCGTGCACACGGCTACATGAGGGAGGGGGGAGGGGGTTAGTGGACGGCTTTTCTCTGCGATGAGCGAGAAAAGCCCTCCCCCTTCACTTGTTCATATTCCGTCCGAAAACAGAATAAGAATGAATGAACTAGTAGGCCATGTCCCCACGGCTCCGATTTGCGGTTTTGCAAACAGTCTGAAAAGCCAGCCGCAAACTTTTACACAGGCCGCTATGGAAAACCCGTGCAGCAGTCCCCACTGAAAAACATTGTGCTTGTTCATTCTTCCGTCCGGTTTTCGGACGGAATCTGAACAAGTGTATGTGAATCAGTGCCCCTGCGGCTGTGTGCACGGCACAAAAAGCGGTCGGATAAATGGACCGGTATTTGTCCTGTGCCGTGGGGACGCGCCCGTACAATGTTTTTCAGGCCCTTTTTGGGAACTGCTGCACGGGTTTTCCATAGCAGCCATTGTAAAAGTTAGCGGACTGTTTTTCAGACTGTTGGCAAAACCGCAAACCGTCTGAAAAACCTGCTGCAAATCGGTGCCGTGGGGACATGGCTTAAGGGAATAAACTCTGCACTTTTTATGCCACATCCTGGAGAGCGCTATGATTTCTTTCAACCTACACACACCAACAGTTCATCACGATCCTGAAGGAAAGGCTGTGGGGTGGTTTACCCTATAAATAAAGTGAACTTAAAACTTGTTGTCCGCTGTTTATGTTCAGTGCTGCTGGTTCCAAACTGAGTATCTGATGCTAAATGAGTGTGATCATGTTCTGGATTTGACAATTTTTTTTTTTTTTTGCCCCCTTCATCCTACTCGCAATAACAATCCTATGACAAATCATTATCTCAGCCAGGCGTTATGAGCCCCAATACTTGCCAAATCCCCCGCAAATACTCAATTCTGTTTGACATCATGAAGCCTTAGCCCTGAAAATCTCCCCAGTGTCTCACATTATGGGAACCTTCCTGCACCATGAGCATATGACACATACAAGAACTGTACTGTAACGCTAATCAGTGGCCACACTTGGAGTCTGCCATGAAGTTTATCACAAGCAGCTCTGGACGGCGTACAAGGAGTGTTTGTTGTGGATGTATAATTTAGCATGAGAAACAGGAAGAGTGGAAATGCCATCATATGCCTGGGATCGAGAAATATAAAGAATTCATGTTTCATCTCAATAAGGGCCAACAAAGGAAAGCTATATTTTGATAAATAGAGTCATCTAGACAAAAATGATTGCCACTCGATGCATTTCTACTGATACAAAGGCCGCAGTGAAAGGGCTCACCAGCTGTTGAAATGCTAAAGACTATTAGGCTAAGGGGCCCTGAAAAGCTTTCTGTGCAGAAAACACCACAGATACTTCAGTCAGCTTGAGGGAAAGAAGGCCTCTTTTTAGCAATGCACAAATTGGCAGAACATTTACATTTTTAGCCTGAGAAGAGAATGTAACCCTTATTAAGGCTAAGTATGACCCACAAGTGTGTTTTCTGCAGAGTTAACATTTATAGAAGCCCAAGGGTCATACAAGACTCTTAGAGAGTAGGCTCTCTCTCATAGCCGACTGGAAAATTGCACGCAGAGTGATGTTCCCGGTTTACTTGCTGCAACCGGACAGCAGACACCGTATATCGCCGCGTACTTCTAAAGAGCTCTATGCTGGCCCCCATTTACTTTCGTTTTCAGGGGAAAATGGCAGGTAATCATTGATCTCAATGAGAGCTAGACATTACCGAATGTGCAGGCCGTACTTCAGGCGGATTGCAGCTCAAGTATGCTTCCCGAAGTAACACCCGCAAAAACGCAGTATGAACAATACAATTCAAGTATGTTCACACGGCGTTTTTTGGGCCAAATTTTAACGCGCTGGAAAACTACCAAAAATCAGCTTCAGAAAAGCTTCCAATTTTCCTTCCTCAAATATAATGTAAAAAATGTCACGCATATGAAGCTTAATCACAAGCACAATAGCGTGACTTTTTTTTGTCCCATTCCGGCTGTAAAATCAGATTGATTTCAAATCATGAGAAAATTTTTCCCTCGTAAAATCGCCATAGGAAACAGTGGGGATAGGAGTTTTTAAAATACCCCTCGAAATCAGGAGTTTTTTGAAGCTGATTCTGAAGCATAAAATTACACTTCAAAAAACGCTGTGTGAACATACCATTAGTTATGAGCATACCTGAAGTACGGCCCGCAAATACAGGCAGTCCTCAACTTACACTGTTCCGACTTACATCTGTCCACTGTACAAACGGAGACATATGGGGCATCTGGCACTCTTGTAGTATCATGTTCCACAGTAGATACGAGCTGTGGAACGATAAGTTCCAGCATGCCACAGCAGCACATGAGGAGAAAAGGAGATTAAACTTCATTACAGGGGCACAGACAGCAAAAGAAATGTAGAAAGCCTTACCTGCACGATCCAAAACTAAAAACAAACCTTTTGTGGTTTTCCTAGTTACATTTAATATACCTGTTCCGATTTGCATATAAATTCAACTTAAGAAGAAACCTACCATCCCTATCCTGTTTATAACCCGAGGACTGCCTGTGGAATAAGTCATAGCGCTCATTGAGAGCGAAGATTACCAGCCATTTTCCCCCGGAGCACAGTACACGCAGAGAGAAAAAAAATTGTGTTATTTCTTCCTGTCTCATAAGGAAAATGGAAGAGAATGGGGGCCAGCATAGAGCGCTTTACAAGTACATGCTGGCCAGCACGTACTTCTAAAACACCCAGTGTATAACTATGTACACAGTATGCACCGCTATATGCCAGCATTCAGCCGTGTCAAAACTTAAACTAGGTAAAGCATCAGCAACACTTCACTTAATTCCATGCTCTCTGCTAATCCTGCTCTATCCTCTACAGAAAAAATAAAAATGTGCAAATGGGCCAATGAGGACCTCAGTACCTCCAGTGTTAGCGCATGGGAAGAAGTGTCAGGAAAGTTATCAGAAAATGATCTATTGCTTAAATCAGGTTTAACTTTCCATTTCACTATTTAAATTTAAAAAAAAAAAAAAAAATTAAACTTTGACCACTCAGCTTGAAGAGGTATTCCCACCAAACAAACATATTGATGGCTTATCGATAGGAAATACCATTAATGCGCGACAGGTGTGCGTCCCAATTCTGAGGCTCACACATCTCTTGAGAACAAACCCCGGAGAGTCTCCGTTTGGAACGGAATACTTGGCTGTACTCGAACCTCAGACTGAAATCAATAGTTCTAACCACCTCTCTGATCAAAAAGGGAACGGTTTCAAGGTTAGTCGGACCCAAACCAATTGCACAGGTTCGGGTCCAGGGACTATCTATACAGTCAGCCCTGGGGACCTAAAGTAGCCCTAGGGCTATCTGTATAGTAGGCCTCCTGTGAGGGCACACTGTATGCTGCCGTGACTGCAGCCTGTGTCATACACGATCTAACGTATTAGCATATTCATGTATGCTAAGTGTAAAAAATGTAAAAAAAAGTCATTTTAAATCCCATTAAGGGATAACTATAACAATGCCGAGAAAAAAAAAACATTAACATTGCAAAACAAAATTTAAAAAAAATAAACAAAAAAATTCTTCAATTTATTTATAAATTTAAGCTAAGGTATGACTGATCTCAAATTAAGAATCTCTGGGATGTACAGGAAAAGCAAGCCTGATCCACAGAGGTGGCACCTCACAACTCACAGAAGCTAAAGAGCACCTATCACCACCACACACAAAATGTATTGTAGATTAAATCAGACTTTTCTTAAATACATTTCATTAGCAGATCAAATGATTTCCTTCAGTATTACAGGGAAACGGGTTTTATTTTCACTTCATCAGGCAGAGGTCACAATCTGGTAAGATTCCTACTATGCAAGATACCAATTGTGCAGGGGGAGATTATACAGTGTAAATCTGAGTCTCTCACTGTACATAAACTGCAGTAGGCACAGCACACAGAGGACATGTCTGACAAGGCTTCCAGCCTCTTTCTTCATAGCACACAGGCATTCATATTACACTGCTGCTAGTGTAAAGCACCCAGCACACAGCTTTCCACTATAAAGATTGAGAGGCTCTCCCTGCACCTTGGTCTCTCAAAGCTCAGAAGCAGGAAGTTGCAGAGCGGTCAACATAGTGATCCATCATGCCGTCAGGAGCCAACTTGGCCAGCGCTACAGAATATTAAGCAGGTGGCTTTAAAAAGGGAGAACATCCCCAGGTAGGGGTAATGCGCGTTGTGTGTATTCCCAAAAATAAAAAGTTACACAATAACAGCCCCTTCCTGTTACAGAAGTACCAAATGTAGGTTGCGCTCAAACAGTGTAAACATTAGAAAAATAGTTACTACAGACTATATAGATGCTCCCGGCCCCATAACAAGCAAAATTTAAAAAAAAATAAAAATTAAAAAACACACATCAATTCTCTTCTAGGCACAAAGTGCTCAACTGTTTTTAGAGTAAACAAAATTAATCCAGCACCATAAGCTGAATAAAACGTCCAGTCAGCCTTCCACCTCATCCAGCCACTATGGAAGCGACCGGAGTCCTTAAGTCAAGGACTCTGGCTTTTGACCATGTCAGAGTACATAATACAGCACTTCAGAAGTCCTTATGTGTTACCTTACAAGATAAATGGTGGAGGGGATCAAACTTTCTATAAAACCCTGATGATTAACCAGTTAATGGCAGGGTGTTGGGGCTGAGGGGGTGTCAGCCATACAATAAATCTCCCCTGAATAAGGGACAAAAAGCATAGTGTCATACTCTGCCGCCATAATCAATTCTCAAATTTCAATCTTCACCATTTTATTTTAACGTTCCTTTATCTGAGAAACGCCCTTAAGGCTAGGTCTACACAGAATAGGACTAAAACCACGTCTGAAACCAAATCCTAAAAAACACTTTGTGCCAGAGTATTTTGTCAGTTTTTTTTGTCCAAATCAGCTTGGTTTCTGACCAGTTTTTAGTTTTTTGTTGTGTTTTTCTGGGCATTTTTAAGGCAGTTTTCACTGGTTTTTAACTAGATGGGACCTATATACCTTGTTTAAACACTTGGGCAATTCTTTAGCAGACCCGCGCCAAAAACCGCCCAGTGGTTTACATAAATCTCAATAGTAAATTTTCTGCTGGACTCCAGAAGAATTTACAGGTTTTAAAAACCAACGTCTTTGAAAACCGACCGAAAAAAAAAAACGACCTGTGTATAGATAGATAGAATTAAAGACTACCTCAAAATACTTTGCTTTGTTTATTTTTCTTGAGATTCGCATCTCCTTTTAAGTTGCGTCCACACGGCAATGTACAAATACTGGTCGTACTCTGAATTAGTGTAAAATACTGTCTGGATTTGGTTTTCAGTCTTTTTTTTCCGTGTGAAATACGGCGGATTATTGCACATGTTCCAAGTTTTTTGTAAAATCTGCGGTTTTGAAATCGGACCGCCAGAAGATCATAGCTGTGTAGACTACAGCTCGGATTTTCTATTGAGGTCTATGGAGATTGTTTTACAGTCTGATTTTGCCAGATTTCAAATTCGAAATAAGTGTCAAAATCGGATTGTGATAGCATGCCGTGTAGACATACCTTAGAACACACAAGTTTCTGGTTATGACCATCTCCCTCCCCTCTCCCCAATGTCTCTCATTGCTCTAAGCGGCCATCAGTCCCTCAGTCAGACCATGGTGAGTCACATCCTGCAGAATTTTTTTCTCTAGTTACTGACTTTAAAGGTGTTTACTTAGCTAAATGAGAGGCTGTAAGAGCTCTGCAGCTTGGTGCAATACACCCTATAAATCTGTTGTACTCGTCAGTGTAACAGGTACAGCTAGGAAGAGCAGAGCTGATGTGTCACTATCTGCTATAGACATACCCACAGCTTTACCAGCATGTGTGATTCTAATGCTGGCTGTGAAACTGTATGGTGAGAAAATCCCACATCATGTCACCAGATAATTTTGTCACTCACTTCATACACGAGAGCAATCTCAGAGCCAGCTTCGTCCCACTGTCCCAGACACCCACCACTGTATCGGCACAGTCCCTACTGCCCTCCTCTACACCTGCACAATACTATTCCCTCTTAACCTGCTTCTCCACTGCTACTCATACAAGCTTTTCCCCCTCTACGGTCCCAATCCACCACCACTACCTGCAATCTTGACTCAACCCATTGCCACCCACCCCAGATCTTACCCATCGTTTCAACCCATCGTTATCCTCTGGCACCTTTTCTTCGTCCTTTAAACATGCTATCATCACACCTATCCTAAAGAAACCATATCTCGACCTCTCCTCGATCCCTATCTCACTGCTTTCATTGGCCTCTAAACTCCTTGAGCAGCAAGTCTATCCTCAACTGTCTTCAGCTGCAATCTGGTTTCCAAATCAAACCACTCTACTGAAAGTGCCCTACCCAAAGTCACCAATGACCTTGTAACTGCCAAAGCCTCACGCCACTACTCTGTCCTCCTCCTCCTAGACCTGTCCTCTGCCTTTGACACTGTCAACTGTTCACTCCTGCAACAAATCCTCTCATCCCTTGGCATAAAGTTGGGCCCTGCCAGGAGCCAGGGGTTCACCCTGGTCCCCTACCCTTCTCCATCTACACTTTTGGGCCTCAGTCACTCATACCACAGGTTTTTCAAAAACACCTGATGCTGAAAAAACCCCCCAACTTTACATCTTCCCGATTTAACTCTCCCCATCATCCATATCCTCCTTCTCTTCCAGTCTCTAAAAACTAAATATTAAGAAAAATGAATGGATCATCTTTCTACTGTCTCACTATCACTGTCAACGGCTCTACGCTCTCATCTGTCCACTGCCTTGGGATAACCTTGGACTCTGCTCTGTCTTTCAAACCACACATCCAAGCCCTCAAGTCTACCTGCTGCCTCCATCTGAAAAATCTGGAATCCATTCATTCCTTAACTTTGATAGCACAAAAAGCTATCCAGCCTTGCACCCCCACCTAGACACTAAAACATCCTTCTCTTTGGCCTCCCATCTACCACCTCATTCCCCCAACCTCTGCCCGTCCCCGATCCCCCTCCTCCTCGGCCCCCTCTGCCTCCCCCTTGCCAATCCCTAGCTGGCTCCCCATGCCCATGAATTCAATCAATTTAAACTAACCCGACCTAAAAAAGCTCTCCATAACCCCCCCTTCCATACATTTCTGCTCAAAACTTAAACGTCCCTCACAAGACCTCTGCCTTCCCTCCTCACCCAACTGCCTCCAAACTTCCTCGTGTTTCCCCCCAACAGGGAAATTTCTTTAAACCCCAACACTCAACTCGCCTCCAATTTCACTAGCTCGAAAGCAACCTGAATACTGGAGTAAAAAAAAGGGGGACCAGCCACGGGAACTTAAATAAGCCAAGGATCTGACCAAAAAGTCAGCACCCTTTGGGTTTAAATTCAAATTTTCCACGTGCCCCGGGGTCCGCCATTTTTTACTCCAGTTCCAGACCTATCTAGCTTTCCCCAACCCCGGAATAGACAGACCAGCGGCCGCCGGTTAAGGCTACGGCACCACAAAGCCCTGCAAACGCAAAGAAGTTGTGCCTCAAATAGAGCGCAACCTCATAAGGAAACAAATTTTTTCCTACTTTTTAGCTGCTCCTTTTTTCTTTTTTTTTTACATCTTCACATTGTGCACCCCCTTTTTTGTTGTTCCCGAAACAACCTGAAAAAAGCATCTCTTTAGATTTCCCCCAAACCAAAATAAACCCGCTGCCTATACCCCCCCCCCCCCCCCCCCACAAACAGTCCCCCTCATCTTCGTCCCCTCTCCTCCTCCTTTGTAATTTTAACCTTCAAGGGAGGGGCCCTCTCTCCCCCTCTACCAGTGGTTAGTCATTTATAGTCTATTCACAAGTTGTACATGGAAGGAGCCAAAAACATGTATACTTCAACTGCAGCATTAAAAACCCCAAAAAAAGAGGGTACCTTAATAAATTTCCCATCATATTAAAGTTGAAATTACGTGCTAGCAAGCACGTAATTTCATCGACTTAATGAATGCTTTTTGCACCGCACAAACGCATGCGCTGCAAATACCCTGCACATACCCTAAATGTTAAACTAAGGTGCCAAGCACATGGGCGTACTAAAAAATAAAATGACCCATAGAATACTAAAGCCCTACGGACTTTTCATGGGGCCCCTGACTCCCACACGAAAAAACAAAGAAAATTTGTGCAACACTGCCATAAATGGAGAGTGGAGAGTGGTGTTAAAATGCTGAGAGCTAAATGCTTGAGAGAAGTGGAAGACCAAACACTGTGCCCAAGTCCTATTAAACGGGTCTTGTTTTGTTCCCTGGGGGTTGTGGACTATTATTTTGTGTTAATACATTGGATGTGGACCACCTCTGCCACCCAGCCCTCAATACATGGGAGGAGTGGAATAACACAAACGTATTAACATGAAAAATACATCACAACCAAAATTTTATACACTACAAATCTACAAAAAAGGTACATGATCAAGCCAGTTTTTGCTTTGCTACTTTAACTACAGCCTTGACTTTGGCACCATTCTTTTTGAGTTACCCTGCATAACTATAGAACAACTCTTGGCCCTCATCAAAAACTAATCCATAGGAGAACTAAATGCTTGAAATGGTTTTCTGCACTAAGGTATTCACAAAACACCGAGAGTAAAAAACAGAAGAGTAGGGCGGCCGCATCAAGTGGAGTACAGCAAGACAGTAATTGGCCTCAAAAATAATAAATGGAGTTGCAGGGCACATGCAAACTTTGCTTCATGCAAACCCTGTTAGCAATTTCACACGGGTGACAGCGGTACTTCAAAGTGCTCCCACTGCAGTCCTTATTTTTTCCCACATGCATTTTTGCCCAGGGAAAATGGCAGGCATTCATAGCTCTCAATGAGAACTATTAATTACCGTATTATGAGGTGTACTAAGGCCGCTTTGCAGGGAAGTTATGCCCTGCAAATATACCGTGTGAACATACCCTTATAGTGACCAGTGGGAGTCCAACAGAGGCACCCAACATTTAAACACTTATTACCTATCCTGAAATTTCAGCTATGGAGAAACTCCTTTAAAAACGGGCTTTCCAAATGGTAACATAACACCCATACAAAGGATAAGTGATAAATGCCTGATCGTTAAAGAGCACCTATCACCAGTACACAAAAAATTATAGTATATGAATTAAAACGTTTCTCAAATACAGGTCATCAGCAAATCAGATGATTTCCCTCAGTATCACAGAGGAACAGGTTTTACTTTAATTTTGTCAGGCAAAGATCACCATCTAGTAAGATTCCTTCTCTGGGAGATACCAACTGTGCAGGTGGAGCTGAGGACATAAGGGCTTGTACAGGGTTAATCCAAGTCTCACTGTACATACACTGCAGCAGGCACAGCATACTGAGGACATGTGTCTTACATGGTTCACCTGTTGCTTCCAGCCTCCTCCATAGCACAAAGGCATCCATACTACACTGCTGCTAGTGTAACAACACCCAGCATGAATATGGCTGCACAGAGCTTCCCAGTGTACAGAGTTACAGTCTCACCCCCACACAGTGGACTCTCCTAGTTCAGAAGATAGAAGTTTTACAGAGCGGTCAACATAGTGATCCATCATACTGTCAGGAGCCAACTTGGCCCGAAATCAATCCAGTCTTCTAGAGCAGCGATTTTTTTTTTTAAGAAATGAAATACAGGTTGACTACTTTCATTTTCCTAATGAAACAGTTGAGAAAGTGTTCACATTTTAGTCGAACGGTGATAGGTCCTCTTTAAGGTGCCCCACCGTTGAGACCCTGTGATCACTAGAACCTGCTTTCCTTCTCAGCACATGATCACAGTGAGAAGAAGCTTAAATGACGTGGTGGCATGAATGTTGCTGCTCTAAAACATCTATAGGTCGAAAGGAACAGCCGAGTGTCACACTTACCTATTTTCTTTCAGCCCGAACACAATGAATGAAGCATTAGTACACACGAGTGGCCACTACTTCATTCAAGCTCCTCTTAACAGTGACCCGTTTCAGGAACCGATAAATATACAAAATATCCAAACACTTGTATATTTAACTCCATTTATTATATTAGCAAAAGAATGGGGCCAACCAATTCATATATCCGGGATATTATTTCATAATATTAGGCTTTATCTGGTAAACGGTGCGGTGGAAAAACATGCAATAATCTACATTTTTACATCACTCTTATCTTGTATGATGCAAAAAAAAAACCCTTAAATGATTTAGACAAAAGCTTTTAACTCAACACATAATTGCATCAAAATTACAATAATTGTACCAATTAAAATAATCCTGAATGAACAGTTTGTCATCTTAATGTTCCAATGGTTTATAGAAGGATCTACTTAATTAGCTGAAATTACTTTCCAGTGTTGGTATCAAATGTCATTTGTTAAAAGTTGAACGATTTAGAAAATAATTTAACCAAGCAATTTCACAAAACACCAAGAAGTAACGTTTTCCTTTTTCAGCTGAATAAAGCAAGCAGATGTGTCATCAAATTACTATAAAAACAAATGAGGCTTTTTATGGAAAAAATAAATTTTACTACTTGCAAAGAAGAAGAAAAAATTGCCATTTTCCAATTGTTTTACCAAATCTGAATTCCTTAATAAAATAGGCGCGGATCATTCATCTCCTGCTGCTATAAGCGTGCTGTAAATACAAGACGTATCTGCCCCCGCACTCAGAGGATGCTACGACCGGGATGCACGACACTGCGATGGTGCAAGGCTGCACCTTCTTCATAGAAGCAGGTAACACCGCTATATGTCCAGGGCTGCAGCTGGGCCATTTGTGTACATAAAGTACTCGACTAAAAATGGAGGCATTAACCATCCGTCGCTATTAAATCTAACAGAACGGAGGCGTCATTCTGTCAAGGTCCATGTGGAAAATTGGTTCGGAATAGCCATGTTTATTTCAAATCTGTATGTTTTGCTGAAGCAGAAATGGTCAGCTGTGCTTGGCCGAGCTGTTGGAGGAATAAAGGCAAACGTGGCTCTCCAGTCACCCACAAAAGAGCGTGCCCTGGTGCTTCTCTTTATGGTCCAGCAGCAGGGAACAGACGGGTAGACAGGCAATTAGCACCAGTCTGCTTGCTCATTCCCTGCACTAGAATCTTGGGAGCAGATTATATACTATGCGGGCATCTGGTGCCATGGTAATGAACTGCGCTAAAATAGCACTTGTCGACTGCTGAATTGATGACGGACCTACGACTATGCCCCGTCTCAAACTAAAGGAGACGTACCAGGAAATATTCTTAGGCCCCATTGGTGCAACAACTGCAACAACAAAAAATGTTCTTAGTAATTCTCTTCAGCTACTTTACAGAGGTTGCCTGGTTCATATAAAAGATTAAGAGGAAGATCCTGGTGACCCATAAAATAAAGTCTACACTCCCCTTCCTCCGCTCCAGCACAAGGTCTTCGGTTTACTGTGTTTTTCTTCTAAATTGGGGCATCACCACTGCAGCTGCTGATTAGCTACAGTGGTCTTATGCCACTCATTTACAATCACCGTTCAGAGCTCAACAACGGCAAAAGGGTCATGTAAGTAGAGGCAGGCGACCACGGCAGTGGTGACGTCCCTATGCCAAAGAAATATACGCTCTACTCCTGTGTGGGTCCGCTGTCCTCCTCCAAAGGCTGCATATAGGGGGATTACAAAAGGAGAGAACCCAATATATGATGTCCTCATGGGGCAAATAGATTGTCCCATTGAAACAACCAATCACTTTAAAGGGATATTCTTGTTTCATTGATCAGCTTTAATCATTTAGGCAAAGGTAAATTAAGATGATTATCAAATAGATCGTTTTTCTGATTTTGCTTCTATTCAGAGTGAGGATATCTTATCTCCTGTTGTTGCACATAAGCTTCCCTATTTCCCGGCCACCACTCACTCTCACAAGCTGAAGCAGTGGTCTTGATGATGACTCACTCACTACTATGGAACTTGTCCACATAAGTTACTAACAATCCTTGTAGAGCTCTGTATCCGTGTGCACTACATTTACAAATCTCCTGCACATCTCTGCTATTTCTTGCTGATCATGTTAATCACTGCTATAGAACCACCCACAGCCTGAACAGGAAGTGTGAGTCTGAAGCTGCCTTTGGCTCTGTAAAATAGGATGATGAGACAACCCCCTTAAAAGTTGCTAGCATGCCTACTGTGCAGCACATGAACATGACCAGGTTTTACCTCAAGAACTAGTAGGGACAGGTCTAGAAGCAGGTAATCTCTAGAGACATCTCTAGCATGGTAATAATAATGGAGAACAAATTAGGTCTTGTCAACAGAAGCTTTGTGTACTTTCATGGGGGAGTGTGAGAATGGGAAAGAAAAACCATTTCAGTCATAAACGTCTATACAGGAAATGATTCTCATCTCCCAGCTTGTGCCTTTCTGTATAGATTTCTTTGGTTGTAGATCTTCCTATTTCATCTGGGCTCAGACTTTATATTCCTTTCTGTTACATTAACTTCAAGTGTCTAAGACTTGAAACTGTGGTTTCCATTACGCAACCTTGATGTTCTAGCACAAGGATTCCTCAGACTGAGTGACTGGTGACAGCATAATAGGGACAGTCTGAGGACAACCACAAGATTGGGGTTTTGTAGAACTATGCTGGACAAACGTGCTATTTTTGAACAGTGTTTATTTTGCTTGGACAAATCTAAAACCAATCACAAGGGTAAATTCTGGGCCATCATGAACTGTAGAAAAAAAACCAAGACCAAGTCTGCAACCTCTATACAAAGAGCAAGCAAGACCCAACTCTTGGTGACCAGCCACAGGGAGAAAAAAAAATAAATAAATAAATAATATATAATATATTATATATTATATATATAATATATATATATATATATATATATATATATATATATATATATATAAATATATATTATATACACACACACACACACACACACATACACATAGGATACAGTAAGTATTCAGACCCCTTTAAATTTTAACTGCAGCCATTTGGCAAGATTCAAAAAATTCCTTTTTTGCTGATTAATGTACACTCTGCCCACCCCTCCCCATCTTGAAAGAAGAAAAACAGAAATGTAGATATTTCTGCAAATTTATTAACCAAGAAAAACTGAAATATCACATGGTCTTAAGTATTCAGACCCTTTGCTCAGTATTGAGTAGAAGCCCCCTTTGAGCTAGTACAGCCATGAGTCTTCTTGGGAATGATGCAACAAGTTTTTCACACCTGGATTTGGGGATCCTCTGCCATTCTTCCTTGCAGATCCTCTCTAGTTCCCTCAGGTTGGTTGGTGAACGTTGGTGGACGCCATTTTCAGGTCTCTCCACGGATGCTCAATTGTTTTTAGGTCGGGGCTCTGGCTGGGCCAGTCAAGAATGGTCCCAGAGTTGTTCTGAAGCCGCTGCTTTGTTATTTTAGCTGTGTGCTTAGGGCCATTGTCTTGTTGGAAGAAGAACCTTTGGCCCAGTCTGAGGGCCAGAGCGCCTGGAAGAGGTTTTCATCCAGGATCTCTCTGTACTTGGCCGCATTTATCTTTCCTTCAATTGCAACCAGTCGCCCTGTCCCTGCAGCTGAAAAACACCCCCATAGCATGATGCTGCCACCACCATGTTTCACTATTGGGATTGTATTGGGCAGGTGATGAGCTGTGCTTGGTTTTCTCCAGCGCTTACATGTAACACCAAAAAGTTCAATCTTCGTCTCATCAGACCAGAGAGTCTTATTTCTCATAGTCTGCGAGTCCTTCATGTGTTTTCTGCAAACTGTCTGTGGCTTTCATATGTCTTGCACTGAGGAGAGGCTTCCATCGGCACACTCTGCTATAAAGCCCTGACTGGTGGAGGGTGGCAGTGATAGTGGACTTTGTGGAACTTTCTCCCATCTCCCTACAGCATCTCTGAAGCTCAGCCACAGTGATCTTGGGTATCTCCTTTACCTCTCACACCAAGGCTCTTCTCCCACGACTGCTTAGTTTGGCTGGACGGCCAGGTTGAGAAAGAGTTGCGATTGTCCCAAACTTCTTCCATTTAAGGGTTATGGAGGCCACTGTGCTCTTAGGGACCTTGAATGCTGCAGAAATTCTTTTCTAACCTTGGTCAGATCTGTGCCTTGCCACAATTCTGTCTGAGCTCCTTGGGCAGTTCCTTAGACCTCATGATTCTCATGTGCTCCGACATGCACTGTGAGATCTTATATAGACAAGTGTGTGCCTTTTCTAATCAAGTCCAATCAGTTTAATTAAACACAGTTAAATTCCAATGAAGGAGTAGAACCATCTCAAGGAGGATCAGAAGGAATCAGAGGATCATGCGAGTTAAATATGAGTGTCACAGCAAAGGGTGTGAATACGTAAGACAATGTGATTTCAGTTTTTCTTGTTTAAAAAATTTGCAGAAATATCTACATTTGTTTTTTTCCTTTCATGATGTGGTACAGAGTGTACATTAATGAGCAAAAATTACTTTACAGAAAACTGTGATGGATAAAATGATTGATGAGGCAGGAAAAAAAAAAAGGCCGATTGCCTTCCCAGGGGCAGATGGGATCTTCCAGCAAAACAATTTTTGCATGACTAAAAAGGTCCGACAATGGTTGGAAACACATAACCAAGACTTCCAAGAACTACGTTGACTTTTATGCCTGGAAGTAAATTTTATAATGTAGGGATTGTTTCTCAGTACATTTGCATGGAGAATACCAGTAATTTGACCTTTAGGATTTGAAGTTAATTTGAAGGTGAAAGAATTAGCGTTTTCAATCAATAAATGGGATGACAATCAGGTGTGAGTAGGCAACCTGATTTATCTAAACAGCATAGATCTATCAAAGTCTGATCTTCACAACACATGATTGTGGGAGTGTGTCATGGAACAAAGATTTCTGAATACCACAGAAGAGTTGATGATGCTTATCAGGCTGGAAAATTTTAAGAACCCATCTCGAAAGAGTTTGGACTCCACCAATTCACAGTCAGATTGTGTGCAAATTAAGAAAATGCAAGACTTTACCTTTAACTATTGTTAACCTCCCCGGCAGTGTTGACCAACAAGGATGCCACAAAGAGCAATAATATGCAATCAAAATTAGAATGTACAAAGGCTAAAAATCTCACTAGAAGGGGGCTCATTAACTCAGATTTACGCACAAAGGCCTCAAATCTGGGTTTGCATTTAGCGCTCTATTACTGAGTGTACTGTCCATTACAAACATTGCTTGCAGGGGAGCATACAATGCATTGTGGGGTGTCATACAGACCTAAAGAGAATATAACTCTCACGTGTCAAACTGCGGCCCTCCAGCTGTTGGGAAACTACAACTCCCATGATGCATTTATATAATCTATAATATTGGGCATGATGGGAGTCGTAGTTTCCCAACAGCTGGAGGGCCGCAGTTTTGACACCCCTGATATAACTGATAAAATGATTTTTTATTATTATTATTTTAAACAAAAAAAAAAAAAGCTGAATATTACACTGCTGTATCGGAAGCAATCTCTTATGGCTCCTGGTATCATATGGGGTAAGAGCTATTGAATGTATATGGAATTATGTAATTTAACATCCTATACTTAACAGGTATGATTGATGCACAGCAGAATAGGACAATCCAATTTAAATAGTTTATGTGCTGTAACAAAATATGGAGCTTGTAAAACAGAATACGAACATTACTAAATCAAGTACTGTACTTCTCAGTTTAATAAGAGCGGTGCGCCAAGCATAAGCTTTATCTATTGATCCTGTTTTCCTATTATGAGCACCAAGAGGTCATTGCAATTTTATCTGCAATCTAAGACTAATTTTCCAAGTGTTTCACCTGAAGGACAAGCATACTGAGTGTCTGCAACACAAGAATACAGGACAGGGACAGTCCGGAGAAGAGACAACAGCGGCTGCAGCGGGATTTAACTATTACCTTTAAACACTCATTTGCCATCTGCTTCGGGCAAGAGGCAAGGAGGAGGACAGCCGACTCGCACAGAAGGAGAGTGTATATTTATTTATTTCACTAATGCCTCTCAGTCCCCAAATCCTCAAGAAAATCCCAGCTAAACCTCTTACTCACTCATTAAAGTAACTCACAGGGATATTGAGATTCCAGGGAGCCCCAGCAACAGTACACACAAAAAGAGAGGACCAAGGTGAACCGTGCACTGAGCAAACTATCCAGAAAGGAAACCATGGATATCATGATAAATCATACAGAGAATATTTCTACCACAACATCCTCAGTGGAAGAAACCTTCTATGAACCCCTCCTTGTAAGACCCCTTTATTTCCACCCAAACATCCTCAGTGGAAGAAACCTTCTATGAACCCCTCCTAGTAAGACCCCTTTCTTTCTACCCAAACATCCTCAGTGGAAGAAACCTTCTATGAACCCCTCCTTGTAAAACCCCTTTATTTCCACCCAAACATCCTCAGTGGAAGAAACCTTCTATGAACCCCTCCTTGTAAGACCCCTTTATTTCCACCCCAACATCTTCAGTGGAAGAAACCTATGAACCCCTTCTTGTAAGACCCCTTTATTTCTACCCAAACATCTTCAGTGGAAGAAACCTTCTATGAACCCCTCCTTGTAAGACCCCTTTATTTCTAACACAACATCCTCAGTGGAAGAAACCTTCCATGAACCCCTCCTTGTAAGACCCCTTTATTTCAACCCCAACATCCTCAGTGGAAGAAACCTTCTATGAACCCCTCCTTGTAAGACCCCTTTATTTCAACCCCAACATCCTCAGTGGAAGAAACCTTCTATGAACCCCTCCTTGTAAGACCCCTTTATTTCTACCACAACATCTTCAGTGGAAAAATATCTTGTAAGACCTCTCGATTTCTACCAGAGTATCTTCAGTGTAAGAAACTTTCTAAGACCTCTCGTTGTAAATCCCTTTTGTTGCCAGAGCGGTGTCAGTGGAAGATCTCCCACCTTGATTTCTATCAGTGCATCTCCAGTAGAAGACACCCTGTAAGACTCCTTGAATTCTACCAGAGCAAAGAAACCTTGCAAGACCCCTTTGATTTCTACTATTGCATCTTCAGTGGAATAAACCTTGCAAGACCCCTCCTCATAGTACCTCTTTATTTCCATTGGAGAACCTTTAGTTTAAGAAACCATTAAAGGCCCCTTGATTTGTACCACATCATCTTCAGTGGAGGAAACCTTTTAAGACCCTTCCCCCCCCCCCCCCCCCTCCTCAATGGAGCCATACCTTGCCAAGCCATCTTGTCTCAGTACTCTGCATTAAATAGGACGAGGTACATATGGATAAAGCTTCGGCAAATCCTTTTCCAGATGACCCAGGCAGCATCATATTTTACATTCTTCATATGTTGCTGCAAGAACAGAGGTCACCATATCACCTTAACCTAAATGCTAGGACTGCTACGTTCTGTCCACTGCCATTAGCTTCTCATAAAACTTCAGATTCACATTGTGCGTGCCCCACTTACAGACAGACACAAAAAGGGTATGACAAGCGGCAGGTAGCGCACAAACTACAGAAGATCCATGTGTAACGCTAGGAAAACGGCTCCAAGTTGTTAGAAGCCATACAGAGAACCCAGATCTGGGGTTCAGCTGCACTGTACAATACTGCCACCTGCTGGAGACCTACAGGCACTTCCACAAATACAACACTGCAAAATCAAGTCATTCTGTATAACTTTGAAAAGCAACAAAAGCGTCCAGAATGTAATAAATGGTGACAACGTGTGAAGCGAGGGCGTTATGTGCAGATCTAAAAAGACATGCACATTCATAAATCCCCAAATGTACAGGGGGAAAATGATTATTAAAAAGTACAGATGTGTGCGCTAGTATTAAAACCAGGGCAGACCGAAGACTGAAAGCAGTACAGTGTGTGTGTGTGTTTATATATATATATATATACACATATACATATACACACACACACATATATATATATATATAAACACACACACACACTATATATAAATATACACCACACCATTAATTATATATATATATATACACACACCATATATATTATAATATACTATACACACACACACACATGATATAATAATATTACACACACTCACAATATATATATATATATATATATATACACAACACATATATATATATATATATATATATATATATAACACACACACAAATTATATATATTATTATATATATATACACACAACACTATATAATATATATATATCACACACACATACACATATATATATATATATATACACACACAACACATATATATATACATACACACACACACATACACACTATTTCTAAGTTTACCATTTCCTAATAGACAGACTCCACCTGATATACGTACAGGCCTAAATGAAAAACCAAAAATCCCACATTTCTTTTCCAGTCACTAGTCTTTAACTTCTAATTTTCCCAAGTTACCTGCAAGTTTCTCCTTTAGATAGTAAGAAGTATATTTCAAAGGTTTCATAATCTTGGTCAACTCCAGGTCGTTGAAGGAAAATTCCATAAATTTCTTCCACTTCTTAAATTTTTTAATTGAGTCCTCTTTGGATCTTTCGTATCCAATTTATCAAGGAAGAAAATTTCTCTCCATGTTCTGAGAACTTCCCTCTATCTGGACTGCTTTCTTGCAACCAGTGCCTTAAAATGTACTTTTTAGCTCCCTAAAGGGTAATATGTAGACCTTTATTTCCAGACAGAAATTCAGCTTCCTGACCATCCCAGGCGTTGACCAGAACATAATAGAAAATAGTTGCCAAAGGGTCGTTGTCTATCTTCAGCTTCCAAATATTCTGTATTAACTCAAGTACATCTTTCCAATATTGTTTTCATTTAGGACACCTCCATAATCCATGTATTAGGTTCGCCTTATCCAAACCACATTTCGGGCACGCTTTAAGATAGTGGGAGGGGCATTTTTGTATAAGACGTCAAAGCCATAAATTACTTTACGCGCAATTTAAAAACTCATCTCTCTCCAACTTTCACTAATGATAAAGGTTCGTACTCTGCCTAAACCTTTTATGATTTTCCAAGATGCATCACTGTCTCCAAGTTCCTTGTTCCAGGAAGTGAAAATTGTCTCTCTTCCCTATCTCTAAACCCGCCATATAATTCAGCCAGAGATTTACCAGATGAACCTGCACCCAATAATGCATCACATTTTTCATCTCTTTCTGCTTTTGCAATATCTAAAACCTGAGTTTTACAAGTATTGGAAATATTGTCTATCTGGTAGCTCGTACTTTTCTTTACTTTCCTGCCATGTGAGAAAGCGTTTCTCCTTCTCATGAAAAAATTGGGCAGCATCTTGATAAGATTTGAGGAATTAGAGGGTCTCTCTCTCTGCCCTATTTAACCCCATACATCCCAATGCCGGTAAGCAGCTTTGTAGCGGGATCGCAGCGCTACAAATACCGCCGGGTGTTAGCAGCTAATTGCAGTGAAAAACCAGCGGTTACCCGCCAAGGGGGTGGGGTGGTGCCGCCGTCCTCCCGAACTGTGTAACCCCATGGCCGCTGCATTTAAAATCAATGAGAAACGGTGCCGTTCCTCACTGCTATCGGGACATCAGTGGTGAGATCACCAAGTCCCGATCGCTGAACATGGCAGGCTTCCATCGCTGCCATGTTTTCTATTTCCCCACTTCCGGCCCCTGCCACCTTTGTAAACCTTAATGCATTGTATATACAATGCATTAGGGTTTACAAAGATGGCAGTTTCCCTATATACAATGCACGAGGCTGTAGAAACCATTGTGCTCCCTAGTGGTGAAGCGCCCTAGGGGGATGCAAAGTGAAAGTAAAAAAAATAAAAACATTTAAAGTGTAAAAAAAATTAAAGTATTAAAAGTTTAAATCATCCCCTTTGCCATTTTACAAATAAAAAAATTAAATAGTTACACATATTTGATGCGTCCGAAAAAGTCCGATCTATTAAAATATAGCATAATTTATCCCGTACGCTAAACACCGGAGAAGAAAAAAAATCCCACATGGCAAAATAAGTTTTTTAGTCATTTCAAGTCAAAAATTGTATAAAAAAAAAAAAAAAAAAAAAAGTCGCATCCATTCCAAACCACTAGCAATAAAAAGTACACTTCAGCCCGCAAACAATGCTGCCTCACTCACATCTGTAGGTATTAGTACAAAAAAGTTATTGGTTGCAGAAACCGGCACAGCCACGCAAGTTTCAAAAGTAGGAAATGTTTGGATTCTTTTTTTATGGCACCAAAACATAACGGAAACCGTACACGTTTGGTATTTTCGAACCTGTATCAATCTGTAGAATACAGATCGTTTTTATCATATCTGTCCCAAAAAAAGACACTGGACCTCATTTATCAAAACGGACCACATTCAAGTGCACAGATTCCGTCCACGGCAGAGGACAAATACCGCGATAAGCAGAGAAAGCCCTCCCCCTTCACAAGGACTTATTCCGTCCGAAAACCGGACGGAAAAATGTGCACGTTCAATCTTTTTCGGGAGGAAAACCTGTGCAGTGGGGACTGCTGCACGGGTTTTCCATAGAAGCCTGCTGTACTCGTTTGTGGCTGGTTTTTCAGACAGTTTGCAAAACCACTAACCGTCTGAAAAACCGGCCGCAAAGCCATGCTGTGGGGACATGCCCTAAGGGTATGTTCACACAGTGTCTTCACTCTGTATGAACAAACTCTCTTCAGATACGTCTCTGGGTGCATCAGAACGGACCCAGAGGTACATCTAACAATTAGCAGTGACTTTATCACTGCCGGCAATGACAGACACGCAGCTGCGTTCACATGAGAGATCGCTGCTGCGTGTTCGCATCGCGCTTGTCGGGTCCGTCTTGCGGATGCGATCAAAGAATCGACATGCAATTCTTGGATCGCATTCGCAAGATGGACCCGACAGGCGCGATGCAGACAAACAGCGGCGATCACTCATGTGAACCGTCTCTCAAGTGAACGCCGCTGCGTGTCTGCCATTGCCGGCAGTGATAAACTCAATTGTTGTTGGATGCGCTTCTGGGTCCGTTCTGAAGCACCCAGAGACGTATCTGAAAAGAGTTTGTTCATGCGGAGGCAAGATGCCATGTGAACATACCCTAACTCTAAACGGCTTAGCGAGGAATAACCGACCTGAAATGACAATCACTGCTATAGAACCGCCCACATCCTGACCATGAAGTAAGAGTCTAAAGCTGGTTGTGGCTCTAAACAGCATGACGACACAACCCCTTAAGGGAAGTAATTGCCCCCTGACAACTTTTGACAACTACAGTCCCAAGATCCAGGGAGAGCACTAGCAGCTGCAATGGCCCTTCCTGCAAGGCCTTGACTTCCAGATACTGCCAGCACTGGAGAACATTTAAGGGCAAGAGGAATCCTCTAGTAAACCAGCCAGTCTATCTTCCAATACAATGGAAAGAATTTAAGAGCAACATTTTAAATGGCGTTGTCCACCTTTAGGGGGGAAAAAACACAACTAACCTTTACACTCTTCTCCAATCTATAGAAAGTCCTGAAGAAAACATGTTTTCACAGAAAAAAACCGTACATATCCAACTTTATTTAAAACCCATATAAAACTATAGCACAAAATATAACTATTTAAATCAGGTTCATGAGACGCTACGAGTAACATTTTCGGTTTAAAACGCGCAAGCGTCTCAGACCCAATTTAAAAGGTATTTTTTGTGCTGTAGTTTATATGGATTTTGAATAAAGCTGGACTGATACGTTTTATATATGAAGACTATGCCAGAAAGCATTTTTCCTTCCGGACTTTCTATATTTTGGATTTATGGTTGTTAGTTGCACACTATTGCCAATATCAAACAGTGGCGTGCAGAGGGCCAGTAGGTAATTTCTTTTTCATTCTTGTCTCTTCTTTCCCAGTGTTCCAGACTACAGGCCCCAGTGGGCACTCCAAGCTTTGTTTAATAGTGGAGGAAATGTTGTGGATGGGAACAATGGTTATATGTGTGATCCTTTGTGTCTCCATTTTAATGTATTAGTTAGTATATACCTCACATACACATATAGTAGGCACATACCTATGTAATACAGCATGTAAAAGCTGTCTGCATGTCTCTTGTCACTAATTGGTTAACAAAATGGCCGCCTGTAGTAGTTTGTAGAGATCGTGTAATCCAAGATGGCTCTTCTGCTCTAGTTACACCCTGTGTTTAGACATTTCTGAGCTGTGAGGAATGGTCTGTAGGTAAGGATGTACCAACAGACCCTCACAGCCAGGTCCATGTTATGCTTCTTAGCTACTAATTTGCAAAAGTATAAGAAGCTGCCATTTTGTGAATAAAATCAGAAAGCATTCTCACAGCAACAAGGCATGTTGTAATCTCTTTCTCGGTGCACCCTTTGTTATTTTTAAGCTAATTTGGACCCCCACAAGTACAGAATAGCCCCTTTAAGGCAACTACCATTTCAGAAAAATGACCTCAGCAGCCAGTTACCCCTATGGTCATGCACCATGCTATTGGCATCACTACTAAACAATGGCAGCCAGGAAGTCAACAGTATAGCATGTGACCATGGAGGCTGCCGATTGGCTGGGACCCTCATTATACCAGCCACAAGGGAAACAAAAAATGGAGGGTCTGCTGGAGCCTGGAAGCTGAATGGCAAGGTGATACGGGCTTGTCCCCACGGCAGGGTTTTCAGTTGGTTTTACAGACTGTTTTCGGATTTGAAAAGTGACTGTCAACCTTTCACATTGATTTAAATAAAAAATCCGTGCAGCAGTCCACACTGCACGTATTGTCTGCTCTGTGATTTATAGGGTTATATGATAGAGGAAAGAAGCTAAGCTCTGTAATATATAGGGTTATGTGATAGAGGAGAGAATCTGAGCTCTGTGATGTATAGGGTTATATGATAGAGGAAGAGAGCTGAGCTCTGTGATATATAGGGTTATATGAAATTACTGAGAGAAGAATTGAGCTCTGTGTTTTATATAGTGTAAGGGAGTTCGAGAAAAAGGTGATCTCCTGTGATATCTTTTATTGAAAGATGAGATAGTACACCCTATAACTATAAAATCAACCTTTTAAAATAATCAAAGAGCCTCAAGCTTTGCTATCCTTTCTTATCATATAAACCCTATATATAACAGAGCTCTGATTCTTCTTATAATAACATTATAATATTATATGACAGAGAACTCAGCTTCCTCTCCTCTATCATATAACCCTATATATCACAGAGCTAAAGCTTCTCTCCTTTCTATCTTATAACCCTATATTTCACAGAGCTCAGCTTCTCTCCTATCATATAACCCTATATATCACAGAGCTCAGCTTCTCTTCTCTATCGTATAACCCTATATATCAAAGAGCTCAGCTTCTCCCATCTATCATATAACCCTATATATCCCAGAGCTCAGTTTTCTCTTCTATCATATAACCCTATATATCACAGAGCTCAGCTTCTCTCTCCTCATCATATAATCCTATATATCACAGAGCTCAGCTTCTCTCCTCTATCTATAACCCTATATATCACAGAGCTCAGCTTCTCTTCCTCTATCATATAATCCTATATATCACAGAGCTCAGTTCAGCTTCTCTCCCTCTATCATATAACCCATATTTCACAAGCTATATTTTCTCAGCCTAATAGATATAACACCTATAATTCACAGAGCTCAGCTTCTCTCCCTCTTATCATAAATCCTATATATCCAGAGCTCGTTCTTCCTGTCATTAACCCTATATATCACAGAGCCCTTTCTCCATCTATCATAAAACCCCTGTATATACGAACTCGTTCTTTTCTCATCATATAATTATATTCACAGAGTCATTTCAGCTTTCTCCTTTCACAATACCGGGACGGTTTGCTTTAAAAGAACTATATTTGTGCAGCCTGAATGAAAAAAGGGGGGCTTGACCCCATCTGTAAGTGGTCTAAAATCGTTTTTGGGGGGCTAGAGGGGGTCTGCCCTTTTTTGGGAAGGAAAGGGAGAGGTACTTTTTTGTTTGTTTTAAACAACTATGGTGTTACCCACAGTCAACATATATAGTACAGGTGATATCTAATGGCACTGCTATTTGGATGTTAGTGCTCTTTATAGAAAGACAGATCTAATGTACTCCGCATGCTTTCAACCCGCAAATGCACAGGGAACCCTTGTGGTGTTATTACGGACATTGCAAGGATTTCCTAGCATCTGATTTGAATAATCAGTTCCCTGTAACAATACAGGATTGAGCTATCACAGGCTAAGGGTACAGGGATCATGTGTTTTAGGCACATAATTTACATAGCTCATGAATAAAGGATTAAATGTTTGATTTTAATAATTTTAAAGGGTTTATCATGTAGCCACTAATGCATTGGTATCTATAAGATGAGGTACAAAATAAGTGGTTTAAAAAGTAGTTTCATTGCACCTTTAAAACCTAGAGGCCACATGCTTTAATATGCATTCGGAGTCATCTCCAACAACCAAAAGGCACTTAGAGTACTAAAATGCTGCCATCCTCAAGCTGCACAGACTCCCTGAAAAACGTGACTAGAAACCTATAAAGCTGGTCCCTCAACATCTGAGCTGAAGATATTGAAATGCCCAGTCCTGGCACTGCTGCAAAAAACCAACATAGACGGATATTAACATTATAGAACATTTACAATATGAAATACAGAATGAATGACTAGTCACAGAAAAGACATTCTGCAATGCGGGATGGGGATAGTAGTATAACACACACACGAAACAGCAGAAAACATTGCTAACCACCAAATACAACATTAAAAACGGTGTTCCCATCTCAGACATTTATGGCATATTGATATATGATGCCATCCTTGTCGGAGATGTGTAGGTCCCAGAAGGGGAACGGCGGCATCTGAGACCGGTTCACTGAGAGTGTCCCTCCAGAATGGAGAGCTGGTCACACTTGCACACTAGTCTTCGTTCCACTCCATGGGAGTTCAGAGCACAGGTGAGCGGTGTATTTGGCAGTACTCAGAACTCCCATAGAAAGGAATGGAGAGAAGTGTGCAGGTGCAATCAATTCTCCATTCTGCACAAGACCTTTCAGGGGACCGTTCTCAAACTAGGAGCAGGTCCCAAAGGTGGGACTAGACCTATCAGACATTTACGGCATAGCCTAGCAATATGCCATAAGTGTCTGAAAGGGCAACACCCATTTAACATAAAACCTGCTTCAACCAGTGGCTTTTTAGTCAGGATTTTTTTTTCCCCCTAATTCTTTGAGCGGTCAACTGCATCTGGTCTTATGAAAACAACCATTTACTGCAGATTTGTCCTATAAACGGATGGTCACGCTTATTGGATCCTGGATTTGAAGGAGTATCGCCACTTTAATTTTTAACAAAAATGACTTAATTCTTAGCATCTTAACTAATGCATATGAAAATAAACCCACCTCTCATATATAGTTTTCAGTGTGGTTTGATCATGGATACCCTCTGTCTCCTCCAGGTACAGGATCAGCCATGACGTTCTGTATGGCCACTGCTCTGTAAGGTTGATCCAAGATGCCAACCGATCCCAATTAAAAGTAATCTGGTTGGCTCTTAGTAACCGTCCTACAAATATAATAAAAAATTCAGATGAGTAATGTATATTGCCTTTAAATAGAGGTTTTGCTTCAATTTTGTGCAATATGATTTTGTTCTTTTTTAAATTTTTACATCAATGAAAGCAAAATATGTACACAGCTCGGGGGACAAAGAAGAAGCTGTGATAAATCTGCACCAATTTGTGAGCATTTTTGCAAGTGTTTTTTAAACTGTGGACCTGACCATTATGAATGTACTCCAACACGGACTGATTATCATATGGACATAAACATCCTCCATAATTAATTGATAAAACATTCATGTATCCATGATCGCATCTTATATGGGCCTAAAATGTAATGTTTAGGCAGCAAATCCTTCCCATATGACCAGGGGATGTGCTGCTGATAATGGTGCAAATTGGTTTATACAAATGATCATTCATACAAACCAACAAGAAATGACATATCCAATGAACGCACTATATACACAATCAAGACGGCAGCAAGTTTTCCCATGTATGAGACCCCTTTAATGCAGACCGCTCCAAAGGGCCAATGATCAGGACACTTTTTCAAACAAGTGTGCCCCCGCCAAACATTTATTCAGCTGGGGTGCCAAGCCTAAAACCATCATCTATCAAGCATTAATAGCTAACTCTAACCCATGACATCAATGTTTAAAGTGATCATCCCATTCCAATATGTACACTTTGGGACAAACTATGGATAAAATCAGTGTCCTTCCCCCTCTGGCAGCTGACTATTTAGCCCTTTCTTACTTCCCCTGCAGAGGTAGTCTTTTTAGCTATAGTGGCTCTGCGGTTTCCTCAACAAGCAAAAAGCCATCTCCAGTGCCTGTTGTGCAGTGAACAGAAATTTAGTATGGAAAGACCTAGTTATGGAGAGAGCGACGATGCATGAGCAGAACGCTTTACACTTGAACACAAGTTGGCACCATACTAAGTAAGCAAAGGTTATAGCGGTCCTAACAGCATGTACAGTAAATGGAGGACATGTTCATTTTTCTATGCAAGTAATAGAACAATTACTGGTGGGGGAAGTCATTCCAGAAAATCCTAAGATTTTCACTGAACCATAGCCTCCTATTTACTACCACCTCCATTACCTGTTACTGAAACAATGTTTAGCAATCTTCTCATCGTCTGAGGACTAATGTCACTGAACCAGTCTTCTGTCACCAGCAGTTTGGTGAGGTCGAATGACATCTGACGAGTGATGGTGCGCTGCATCTGCCTTCTTCTATATGTATCCTAGGGGAAGAGAACAATGCATTAAACAACTGGCAGGGAAGTATTCCACATGTAAAATTCCCTGAAAAAGTGGTTCACGCTTCCCCCGGTGTGTGTGTTGTGTGTGTGTGTGTGTGTGTGTGTGGTGTGGTGTGTGTGTGCTGTGTGTGTGTGTGTGTGTGTGTGTATATATTATATATTATATATAGTATATATAGCATATATATACATCACACACATATATTTATTTATTATTTATATATTATATATATATATATATATATATTAACTCACATATATATTACATAACATATATATACACATTACATTATATATAATACATTATACACACATTCAAAGGATCTATAGAATCTGTCCACATCTTTCCACAATACTGTAGAGAACCAGATGTTCATACTACAATTTGGATAGGACATGTCGTCCTGTTTGCATTCTTGAGACACTGAACCACTAAGTAATGGCAGGGAACGTGAAGTCAGAGCAACCAAAACTGTAAATCGAGGCAAGAAAAATCATGATCAGTAACAATATGAAGTAATGCATTAGCATATTAACTCTACATTGTATACTCCCAACACATGGATTACCTTTAAACATGTATGCAAAGAAATAAAAGACCTTCACCAAAATACATCGCTCTTAAAATTTTCGTTAATTTTAAAAGGAGATCAGTTTTTCTCTCTTTCTAACTTACCGAAGGTTTCCCAGGTTGTCATACACGTACAGCAGTGGCCGGGCTGATATTATTCCCTGTTGGGTCCGATGAGCAGTTAGCAGCTCACCGAGAGAAATTTGAACCCTTAGGCCGAGTTCACACGGCTTATTCATGGCGTAATTGCGGGACAGATTTCACCCGCAATTACGCCGTGGCCTCGGCAGCGGGGGTGGGGGCCGGCAGCTCACCGACCCCATAGACATTCATTATCCACGGCGTGTATATCGCCGTGAATAATTGACATGTCACGGAGACTGAATCCATAGTTCTCTATGAGAACTGTGGATTACCGTAATGACTGGGACGGATTTCCGCCCGTAATTCGTGCCGTCTTGGCAGCGTCCTCAAAAATAAAAATTTTTAAAAAAATCTGTCCGCTCATGTTTAAAGCCAGACCTACTGCTAGGACAGTGTCATCCCCCACCCACCAAAAAACAAAAAAAACAGGTACAGCTAGGAATGTTAGCCAGCAGAGCTGAAGCGTCAATCACCGCTTTAGGAGCATGCACAGAGAATAAGAGCCTAAAGCAAGGGGTAGGAGAGCAACCCCTGGAAACCGACAGATGGGAAAATCCCCTTAAAATGTTGTTGAGAGGAAGGAGACCAAGAAATGAGATGTATAATATGCCTACATCGCATGTATCTAATTTCTTCGTGTCTCTTTAGAGTATACACCAAGAAAATCTCCCAACATATACATTAAAAGGAGGCTGTGGAGCCGTACTGTGTGCCGTATTCGTCCCAGTAACTACGGTAATCCACAGTTCTCATAGAGAACTATGGATTCCGTCTCTCCTCTCCGCTCGGCGAATCTGCCGCGGGGGGAGAGAGTGACATGCACTTTATTTACGGCGCGTAAGCGCCGTGAATAATCCATGTCTATGGGGCCGGCGAGCTGCCGGCCCCCCGCCCCGCTGCACGGCGTAATTGCGGGGCGAAACCCGTCCCCGTAATTACGCCGGCAATAAGCCGTGTGAACGGGGCCTAACCGGAAAAAAACTGCCACGTAGACTACAGCATGGATTTTTTTTTTTATTGTAGTCTAGAGGGCATAGGTTACAGTCTAAATACAGAACCCGGCCAAAAACCTGCGCTGTGTAGACGTAGCCTAACAATTTACTGCACTTCATTTTTGCAGTATACTGAAGTGCATTAGCCCAAATGGACATCCTAATGGCCTCAATTGGGTTAACCCAGGCATCCTCAAACTGTGGCACTCCAGGTGTTGGGAACCTACAACTTCCATCATGCATTTATATAATCTATAACAGTGGGCATGATGGGAGTTGTAGTTTCCCAACAGCTGGAGGGCCGCAGTTTGAGGATGCCTGGGCTAACCTAACCGTACAGACACAGTTAATGGAAAGCTTTTCCTATGTAACCACTAGACCCAGATGAAAAACCATGAAGTGACCTGAGCCTTCAAATCCGTGGACTACAAAGGAATCCTTTTTAGGAACAAACTTTGAAAACTCGGCACCATTCATTCTTTTTTCCGAAGTCTAGTGGTTTTCTTCCCTTTATAGCCCCAGAAACTCAAAACATGTTAAATCCTGTAACCACTATTTGTCAATCCAATATAGCGGAAAAAATCTCTGGTTACATGAGCGCAGCTTACCTGCCAGAATCCGATTTTATGAATTTGACAGATCTCTGAATTGACCAAATGTGACACATGTAAAGCAGGTTATAATGTATACAGCAAGGCCACAGGATGAACAGGAAACAGCCGGGTATTTGTAAAAATTCTAAATTCCCTAAATCTGGAGATGAAACCGAGCATTGTGAGGCATGCGAGATGACAGACCGCCCGCCAATTCTCCCGGAACACCAGCGAGACAGACGTGTGCTTTTTATTCATCTACCATTATGTTGAGCTGAAGATTTGGATATGTTTTTTTTCCAAGAAAAATTATTTAGTTCTATTTTGGAATAACCTAATCGTGTCACTTCTCCCTCTCTACACAGTGCATACATTCAGTACAGTATCCGAGTGCTTTGAAAAGTAATGTCATCTAATTGTAAGACTTATCCTCTCCCTCTTACCCGTCTGTTCAAGGCTGTTTTGCTGCCAAGTTTTGCGGTTTCTGCAAGACTGTGCTGAGAGACTCGACGATCCGCGTCTTCATGGCCTCCTATGGAGAGAGCAAAATACACAGAGAAGTCACATTCACATTCTGCCATAAAACATAAGCGCGCGGCTCTCTGCATCTTCTAAGGAAGGCGGTTTGTTGCAAACAAGGAACACTCCATATGTGGAGCTGCTAATAGCAAATGCTTATCTTCTGAAAATATCTAAAAAGTATACAAGGAAAGCCAAGTTTTACTCTACCGCTATGTTTAAGTGACAACCATCAGCCATCTGGGGACGAACGTCTGAGGCGAAGGCATATACAGATAGGATGTACAGCACATAATGCCTAAAACTAATTACCCTCCCACCATTTCAGCACATGCCTCTGCTTTATATACTGAGGGAGATATGCTATTTTATGGTTATCAGAAACAATTTACTTAAAAGGAGTTTTCTCACTACAAAGATTAGCTTTCAACATGCAGGGACACCTCATTTAAGACTTTTTCTAAACACAGGTCTCTTGACTTTTTCCTGGTCAAAAGGTAAGAGATTTTATCTGCTCTGAGTGCAAACCCGATTCTCTGGTTACTGTCCTATTTTGCCCTTATTTCTCTGCTCTTCGTCTTATCCAATAGCAGGGAGTGACGTCACCCTAGTTCAGCACACTGGATGCCGGCAGCTTGAGGAAACAATGTCTCTGACAAACCAAGTAAACTAAAGTAGTTACTATTCTTTGAGTTCTGCTGCTCTCTGAACTATAGTTAAGACCTCCTGCTCTCACGTCAGTGCAATTAGAAGAGCTGGGAATATGAAGCGGATATGCTAATCACAGCACGTTAAGACAACCCCTTTAAATAATGTGAAATTCTTGAAGAGAATCTGTCACCATTCTACTGCTCTTAAAGGGGTTTTGCCACGAAGGGAGTTCCTTACCTCCTTATCAGCTCCGGGGAGAATATAAACAAACTCCAAGTGCCAGCAGCACACTATTAGTTAAACAAAGGTACATAGGAATTTGTGAAAAATGCATGTCTGCTAATCATATATGAAAATTTGGTGTTCTTAGTTCACAGTTTTGATCAAAAATGTTTAAGCTCACCTCCCAAACGTCAAGGAGACCCCAGTTTAGGAGAGTCCTAACACTAAATCTTACCTCTCTAGGTGTCCATTCAGACCTCCATATTCCGGGGAGTGAAAGGACCAACTACCAAACTCACTGCTCTATTTTAAAAGACTGGGAAGGTGGGTGGTGGGCAAAAAGCCAAAAGGCAGCCACGCCTCATACATACTAAAAAGACAACAGTTGACTCTGCACATAAACTTTTTTGAAAAAACGACTATAGGTGCATGCTGGTGCGGCAACAATATATACATACTTCAAGTGCCAGCAGCACACTATTAGTTAAAGAACAAAGGTACATAGGAATTTGTAAAAAATGCATGTCTGCTAATGATATATGAAAATAAACTGGCGTCTCCTTGACGTTAGAGGTGAGCTTAAACATTTTTGATCAAAACTGTGAACTAAGAACCCCAAATTTTCATATATCATTAGCAGACATGGTTTAAAGGGAACCTGTCACATAGGTTATGCCCCCCTTGCTGAGGGCAGCACAGGCTAGTGTCAGACCTGCTGTTCCCAGCGCTGTGTCCCTTATTATATAAGATGCAGCAGTTTTTGAGCATTTACCCCTAAAATATTATTCATGAGCAGGTGTTAGCCCCACCCACCAGAGGCTAGCTCCGCCCACTGACCGTTATTCACATGTTTCTACCTATTCAAAGTAATAGGTTTATCAGTTGAGGTGGGCGGGGTTTGAAAATAACTGACTCTTGAATGACTCTTCTGGCTGAAAACTGCAGATTTGAGCATTAAACACATGAAAACTACAGCATCTTCCAGAATAAGGGGCCCAGCGCTGGAAACAGCATGTCTGACACTACCTTGTTCTTTCCTCAGCACGGTGGGCATAATCTATGTGACAGGTTCTCTTTAAAGTTCATACATCGGGGCGTAATTGCACGGCAAGACACCCCGAAGCACGGATTGCAGGTATAGTAGTCCCAGCTCTTATTGAGAGTTATGATTACCCTCCTTTTTCCCAACGTATATTGCGTGCCAGGTGGACAAAAAAGTGACATGTCCCGTACTGCACCCGGCAGCGTTTTAGAAGTACGTGCTGTCCAGCGTTTACTTCTAAAACACCCGGCGCCGTGCGGCGCACACAAGTACGATCCGCAAGACACCATGTGAACTCACCTTAACCGTACCAATTTATTATATATTTTTGACGTCGGCATTGCTCCACCAAAATGGACACTGACAGTCTCCACAACCCTCACTCACCTGCATTATTATCCAGTCCCGATACATCGCCATTAGTAGCTGCCGCCACACACATCTTTTTGGCACTGCTTAGCCCCCGGCTGTTCAGGAAGACTGGAAGGTGCACTATATTGCGCATGTAATCATGTCCGTTTATGTTGGAATCTCTGAGAACACTATTAAGATTCTGGTTAATTGCCTTGATAATAATGTGAGGGTCACTAGCAAAGATGGCGATGAAAGGACCTTTGGAAAACAAGACCCGCACCTGAAAAAGGAAACACAAAATTAATTAGCATCCTATCGTCCTTTGTTAATGATTTTCACAGCTAATTATTTTTAATAACCATCTGCCTGTGTATTTAATAATGAAGGAGGACAAAAATAATATGTTCTCCCCCTCGACTGCAGTAAACACGTTGTCATAGGTTAATAACGGAGGCTGTAATAAGAAAATTACATGTCAAGCTTTTATTGTTAGACTGACAAAAAGATGAACGGCACAACTTGTTTTATTTATTCATTAATGAGCCATTTTGGTAATGGCTGCAATTTGCATAAATAACATGAAATAAAACAAGTAGTGGGGTGTGATACTAAATAGGCCTCCGATTCCACATCTATAATCCTCCTTCAGGTGGCGATGAAGCACAAGCACTAATCCAGGGCAGTATCTGCAGCAATGCAATTTTCTGCCATATCCAACTCACAGATCGCAACTAAGAGATTAGGACGATGCCTAATTTTTCTTCCATCATATTTCTATGCTGGGACACTCATGAAATGCGCTGTCACTCTCTATGACAGCCTTCTGGGCACAAATTCACAAGCTGCTTATAAAATCCCCAGCAAATCGGCTACCATTATAGAATTAATAGTCATGCAGATCGTTTGCAGAAGCTCCAATGCTGTTAATTATGGCTGTAAAACAGCAGTAATATGATGTATCCAGCACCGACGACGAGCTGGAATTCACAGCCTGTAATTAAAAGACAATGTTTTCACAAACTGTTCAGGGGAGTCATTTGTTACCTAGAAAGTCTTTAGATCAACCCATATAAATTCTGTAATGTACAATTTATGGCTTAGTAAATTTAGACAAGGCGAGAACGACACCAACAAACAAGCGAATGCAGTGGAGAAATCTGGATAATTCACATTAAATCCACCACCAAATCTACAACTGCAAAATACTGGATGGCAAGTGAATGAACGGTGAAGCGGCTCCTCTTCCAAAAAAGCAGATTATACCTAGGGCTGGGTTCACACAACGCTGCATCAGTTTTCTTGCGGGGTTTTCTTTTTTTTATGGAAATCACTGTTCCATATGAAGAACACATTCTCTCTAACCAGTAATTCAGTAGGAGTACTAGTTTTGATTTTTATACAGTTTTTAGAACTTTTTTAATAAATAAAAACCTATTTTGCACTGCAGCATAATTGTCTGCATTCAATAACTATTTTTTTCATCTATGATACAAATGAGGGCTCTACTTTGCAGGCTGAAGTGTAGTTTTTATTGGGACCTTTTAAGGATTCATGCAACTTTTGATCACTTTGTATTCCAATTTTTTGGGGGGCAGGAAACTACTTCCAAAAAACTTTGGTTGAGTTTATTTTTACTACAGTGTGCACCATTCGGGATAAAAAGTGGTATATTTTTTATAGACTGGACTTTAATGAACATGGAAATTCCAACTAACTTTATAATTTTGATTAATTTTATTTGTAAAATGGCAGAAGGCTTTTTAACTTGTAATTTTCTTTGTACACTAGTAATCCTGCTAGGGTACTTGACCACTAGGGTTCACAATGGCTTGTATACTGTTCTGCAATAATCATGTGTTGCAAAACAGTGCCTAAAAATGGCTCTCTTACTACTCCTGTCAAAGGCAAGGTGTGACAGGAGTAGTAAGATGGCAGCCACGGATGGGCACAGCACATAATTTCAACGCGAGAACGACGCACAATGGTCCAAGGCATATTTCTGACTCCTACACTCTACTTTTATAGCACAAATGAACCTGAAAGAATTGATATCAATTCTTTTTAGGAGCGTGGAAAAATATGATAGTAAAACGCGTATTTTACTTTATAGCTTTTGAGAAGTGTATTGCATATTGATTTGGCTGTATTTCGCACGAAATACGTACAAAAATAGGCCATGTGAACACACACTTAAAATGTGTTGTCTGTTTCACAGAGCCAAAAGCAGCTTCAGATTAATGCTTCCTGTCACGGCTGTAGGTGGTTTTAAAGCAGTGACTAGCATATCAGCTCAGTATTCATAGCGCTTCGAAAAGCACTGACATGAGAGCAGGAGATTTAATCTATAGCGCAGAGAGCTTTAGAGCCCAAAGTAATACTTAAATGTAATTTGTCTCCTTTGTTAGAAATGACACACTGTTCTCAAACTGCCGGCATCCTGTTCACTGACCTGTGGTGACATTACTCCCTGCTATCAGATAAGACAACCACAAGAGAGGAGGGGAGAGCAGGAGGGTAAGTCAGAGAAACTTGTGTGCACTCAGAGCAGATAACATCACTAATCTCCTCAACAAAGCATAAAAAGACAAAGCAAACCTATTTGGAAAAAGTCTTCATTTACTGTTCCCTACATTGAAAGCGAATCTTTGTAGTGAGAAAACCCCTTTAACATGCATGTTGATCTCAACCAGACATCAGCGACAGCAGTATACATATACAAGGGAATACGTACTGTGTCCAGCATATGGAGAACCTTGTCCTGCTCACAGGCATCCAAACCATCAATGATCACAACCAGTCTCGTCTGGTTCTGTGTAAAACTGTCAATGGTCTTCGCCATTTTAGCCATCAGTTCAACTTCACACTTCAAAACCTGGAACAAATATGGAAACAGAGAGAAGAATTTACAAGTGGATCAGAGGTAACACTAACTTCTTCCAAATGACTGTACAGGATTAAAAAAGGAAAAAAAAAAAAAAAAAGCAATCAATATTGTAAGTAGATGCAATCTTTTTAAAAATTCAGATGTCAAGGCAAATCAGAAGTTGTGCAGAGACATGGTCACGGTAATCATTAAGGACTCCTGGGTCAATGCTGCCGATATTCATATACCCTAGTCAACAGCACCCACCTCTTTGCTGTAACAGCAACTGTGCTGCATGGTAATCCGATTTGTATATTTTACCACAGGGCTATTTTAAAGATTCCAATACAAACGGTTCTCGTCCTTTTTATCTATGTATCCATGCACTTTGTGTATGTTCACAAGGCTGATTTGGATGCCGAATTTTCAGCCTCACAACCTCATCTGAAAAGCACTTTTCAGGCGAGGTTTTGATCAGGTTTTTTCCAACTAGGTTTTGCAGCACGGTTTAAAACAAGGTTTTGATTAGGTTAGCGATGGAATAATTCATCAATGTCAGATAGGTGCAAACCCCAACTCTGGGCCTTGCATCTATCTCCAGTACAAGCCCCCAAAATTCCTGTTGTGAATGGAGAAATGAAAAGTGCAAATGCAGCCCCCTCTGTCTACGGCAGGGTGTGACAGGTGTACATACAAGCATGAGGCTTCAGCTGCCATGGCGTTGCGGGGGGAGAGTGGTGTTATCTGAGTGAGGAGTGGGCCGCTGCCGAAAAGCCTTTTCACCGCCCCTTGAACACTGCCGCCGGCTTCCCACAGCATCGCCCCACTCGAGCCTCCTGCTGCCCTGACACATTACTTTCCGTCTATAAGACACCCCCTCCCCATTTCGCCCCCAAATTTGGGGAAACAAAAGTGCGTCTTCTAGTCCGAAAAATACAGTACTTATTAAGCCTTGAGAAAAGACGGGGAGACATGATTAATTTAATTCAAGTTTAATTTATTTTTTTTTAACCTTTCCTCTTAACTAAGATGCTCTATTCCCCTTATTAGTTTGGTTGCTCGTCTTTGCCCTCTCTCTAGCTCCATTACACTCTTTCTATAAATTGGAGTCCAGAACAGAACAGCATATTCCAAGTGAGAAAGCACCAGTGCTTTTATATCAGTTCATTCACCAAGATGAGAAACAAACAATTCAGAACAACTTTTGGGAAGAAGGTTGCATAACAGAAGCCACCATCTACAAAATACCCAGTCATATTAGTCCTGATTGGCACTTACCTTCATGAACCCCTCGCTCTTCAGTCTATGCAACCTGGAGGCTGCGCTATGAAGACGCTTTCTCTGGGAGTTCAAAATGGAGTCCATCACCTGCCACCATGTCAGACAGTTGAGGATTAACACCAAGCCAACCACACAGGCAACAGCTATAAGGACAGCATTCACCGTCATATTCTCAGGATCCACTTTAAAGATGGCCAACAAGATAACGCCAGCAAAAACGCATGCCATGATGAAGATAAAGATCACAAAAGAGGGGAGGCAACAGGTCTTCTTCCATTTCTTTTTTCCTAGAAAATTTAAAAAGAAAATGGTTTTATCATGTCAACACCGTTTCTCAAAACCTGGGCCAAAAACTGAGCAAGTAGCAGCCAGATATTTGTAGGAGAACTAAATTGGCATATTAGCACATAGACATCTTAAAGTTCGTCACAAAATGGGCCTCATTTATTAAAACCGTCTAAAAGTAAGACTGTCTTTGTTGCCCATAGCAACCGGAGCTCAGCTATTTCTACTCCAGAGCAGTATAATACATGAAAGCCAAGCTCTGAGTTTTGATGAAGAAGGCCCTCTGCGTTCATTTTGAGGTTTTTGAAGCCGGAAAATCGCATCAAACACTATCGTATAACCTATAGTGTGTGAATAAATCCCTTTACAGAGTCAGTCTCCACTGTAGTTGATAGGAGGGTTTCTTAAGTGGAGGACCCCCTTCTTTTACAGCTGTATGTGGAGTCATTAGAATATGTGCATTGACCATATAGCGTCTATGTGCTCTAGAAAACAAAGTGAAGGCTACATTTTATTCCCAATCGTTCAGAACCCGCAATCTCCATCAGACCTAGAGCCTAATGGTTCAAGTATCCCACCTCTTTGGACTCATACAAGAAGATGTTAGTTGTGGAGACCAAAGGCAAGATGACAAAATTGGGCTTCAACATTGTTTTGGTGTATTTTGCAGCCTTATTCTATATATGTCTAGAAAACATCCCCCCCATCCCCCTTCAAAAAGAGTATAGGTGCACACTGGTGTGGCAGTCACATACAAACATAATCCACTATCAGCAGCACTACTAGCACTAAAAAACTATCAAAAATTACATAGGAATTTTTGGAAAAGCATTTCTGCTACTTAGAAAACATGAAAAATTTTGGAGGTTCTTAGTTCACATATTTGATAAAAACTCACCTGCCAACAATGCGACCTCAATATAGGTGGGAACCTATGCTATACTGTATATGTTACCTCTCTTGGTGGCTGTTCAGACCTCCACATTCCAGGGAGAAAAGATTCTAGCTACAAACTACTCTGAATTGATTTTTACGTGTGCAGGTGGGTGGAGTGCAAAAAATAAAACCAAAGAGGGGGCAGCCACTCCCCCATACAGTCTGCACATCCACAACTTTTTTTTTTCTAAAAATGAGCCTAGGTAGCAGTAACATAGAATAAACATAATCCAATATCAGCAGCATACTACTAGCACACAAAAAAAAAAAAAAAACTATCATAAAGAACAGAGAAAATTACCACCTGTATTGAGGTCGCCTTGTTGATGGGGGGTGGGCTTAAACAGTTTTGATCAAAAAAGTGAACAAAAGAACCTCAAAAACTTTCACGTATTCTAAGTAGCAGAAATGCTTTTCCAAAAGTTTCTATGTTTTTTTTTTTTTTTTAGTGCTAATAGTGCTGCTGATATTGGATTATGTTTATTCTATATCTGTATGAACAGTCGTATACCAAAACTAGGCGCAGTTGTGCCAGGCACGACAAATTAGAAAGTATAAGTTATGCTATGCAAGGTATACCACACGCCAGATATACGACAGGCGCACTACACACACATTTAATGTCGTGGCTGCACGTTGCCCCAAGTTGCAATGTCCAAGAAAATCATTCTGTTAGGCCCCGTTCACACTGCGGTTTTGGCCGCGGTTCCCCCGGCCAAAGCCTCGTCGGACCTCGCTGCAAACTTGCGTCTCCTGACGCGGGTTTGCGGCGCAGGGCGTGGTTTCGGCGCAAGGGGCTGTGGTTTGGGGCGCGGCTTGCGCCGAGGGTTTGCCCCCATGCAAATTAATAGCAGGGGGAAAACCGCGCTGCGAGCCACTGCCCAGCCGCGGCAACACCAGGAGAGTTCTCCACATGCGCGGGTTTGGCCGCGGCCCCGAAGCCGCTGCCAAACCCGCGGCGTGTGAATATAAACGCGGTTTCCCATAGGAAACCATGTTAATAAACTAGGCGCGATTTGACCGCGGGAACCGCGTCGGAACCCGCGGCCAAATCCGCCGTGTGAACATGCCCTTACAGAACAGAGGCTACTCTCTGACCTGCACTGAGCACGCAATACGGACAAGGACACTTTAAACTTAATTTTGGACATAAACCACAATTCTGAGCATCCTTGGTATTATTGGTCATCTGAGACTAAACATTTGCCGTCACATAAAATGGTCCGTTTTAATATTTATTCAATGTAAGCCCACAACAGGCAAAGATCTGGAGGGAATATAGAAAAGTCACCAAGATCAAGAATCCTGGAAGTTTCTTGTCCTCTGATAGAATCTGCTCACTCATTGACTTCTCCTCAGAAAACCTCTGGCAGGGACTGGCTGCTGGATCGTCATCTAGATAGTTTTTATCATTCACAGACGCCCACATCCCAACTGTATAGACGGTTTACTAGCTTTGTGCAGAGTTTATCCATCTAGAACATTCCCCTCAGCCTATACGATTCTGAGGGATAACCTCAGTCTAAACGGGAACGTGATCTGGGCCACTCTGTCCCCTGTATATGCCCTCACCTATAAATCAGCTATACACAAGAGAAGAATTATAAAAGATGGTCTTTCAATAGTACAAAGCTCTTGACCTTTTACTCAAAATTTACCCAAATTTCTCCAAAATCTGCTGCGGTGCATTGAAAACACATTAAAAATTCAGCTCCCCATATTACACATTATGGATGATAATATAGTAGAAATGTCACAGACCAACGTTTCGGCCTGCTAGGCCTTCCTCCAAGGACCTATTCAGTGGGGTACAGGAGCCAGGAAGAAGGCCTAACAGGCCGAAACGTCAGATTCCCTCTCCCATATTATTTATTTTAGAGCGCCCTTGGCTCCATATCATGCATAATGTGTAATATTGAGGCCTGAATTTATCTACTACCTTGTAACTTATCCAATGCGAGAATAAAAATTACTATCTTCGCAAAGATCTCAAGGAGTGTGGAGATTTTCTTCTTATTTGGACTGTTATCCTTTTCACTGAGCACCCAAATTCTCACCTAGGTGTGCGGCACCATCATCTCTACAGTACTACTTAAAGAGGTGTGCCTACTGTGCACAGGACAGGCCAAAGTGAACAAGGACAGAGTGCTGTCTGAAACACATCTGCGTTTACCAGTCTATTTTTATAATCACCTGTAATATGAAGAATGTTTAAATAAAGAAAACTTCCTTTTAAAGTACGCTGGTCCAAATCTTGGGTAGGTTTTGAATTTCTGGAGGCTTGGAAGCAGTGAGCCTGGGACCCGTGCGTTACTCTACTAAAGGCATTTGCCTGGGACTGCAAGAAGCAACCAGCAGATACGTGGGGTGAGCCTTTTGAGTCATCTATTCGTTTTTGCAAAGTGTGATAGGTGTGAGTCCCACACTTATCTTGGCAACTATCCCCTGAGAGTCCCGGCTAAGGCTGAAGAGCCGGTCAGGCTTGCGCACAATTCTCCATTTTGTTCTATGGGAGTTCTGAGAACAGATAAGCAGCATGTTCAGGTGTACTAAGAACTCCCAAAGAACAGAATGGAGGGTCATGTGCAAATGTGACCGGCTCTTCATCCTTAGTCGAGACTTTCGGGGGGCCCCTTCTCAATATAGTTGAAGTTCCAAAAGGTGGGACCTGCACCAATCACACGTTGTTGGCAAACTGATCAGATATGCCATCAAAGTGCATGGTGGGGACACCCATTTAACCAAAAAACTAAGTAGTCTAAGTTAACCAAGCAAAACCCAACTTTCCTGGATTTACCATTTCAATTAGCTGAATAGCCTGGATGAGATGTACACCCTCTTATTTATTGATTGATCAGTTGTCACAGCCTTTAATGAAGTTCATACAAATCTAAAACTGCACTCAGAATTTTATTGTTTGCGACTTGTGCAGTCGCCCAGGTTACATTAGATGACCCTGCAATGATGAGGTCTTTGATCTTAATGTTCATTGGAAGGTAGTATTCTATAAACATTACATAGCACCGATACCAGATCACTTGCTTTTTGGGCTGTTATATGGTTACAGTATGTATTATCTGAGCAGTGTACCATGATACTTTATGTGGCACGGTTATTTAGGCAGTGCAATTTTTGCCTTTTGTGGAGGGGTTAGCTCTATACAGCAGTGCTATTTAAGTAATGTAGGTCACCTTTAGCCATCATATGGCATTATTTGGGTGCTTTACCATTTGGCTTTTATAAACAGACATGGTTATTAGTCTATTCTATGGAAATCTTCGTGCCAACACAAGGTACTGCATGGGCCATTCTGCCTGTCCCTGCAAAGCAATTTGAGAGAGTTTTTTCCTACATCAAACTACAGTATAGTTGCTCATGTAGAAAGTGAATTTCCAAGTCTCCAGGACATATTACGTACAGACAATTGCAGCAGTTGATGAGAACCGGCCATAATTTGGAAATCAACTCTTCGCAGATTTCATTTGAAGGCTCCTAAAACCTTAATGTCATCTAAAGAGGGTTATCCCATCTCATACATTGATGGCAAATTAAAAGGCTATGCCACTAATGTGTGATAAATGCAACCCCCACCTCTCTGACCAGCTCCTCAGGGTTGTGGAGTCAGTTCCAAGATAACTGCAGGCATTCCTTCTCAATGCCTTTTTCCTCTGATATGTAGTGGAGGCGTTTCACTACTGAGCCGGTACATAAAGTGCAGCACACATTCATCTCAACTAAAAGCCTAGATCCTTAGATCAGGAATAGAACAGATAGTTATAGGACACTCTATAGTTTTCCCAAATTATGAAAAATAATTAATTTTATACTGCATTGAACTGTACCAAATTTATTATATATGTCCGGAGTCTGTCCGTTTCATAATGACTCCAACTCCACAGCCCTGCTGTACCCAACTTGATAGCAATGCCAAAAATCTTCCACAGAAAACAGTATTTTTTAGAACGCCACTATAAATTTCATTAAGAGTTGAGAGTACCGCTTAGCGGGACCAGCACCTATCACACATTTGCAAGAGGAGAAAACTCTACTAAACCAAATTCTAGTACAAGAGACAACAGAAAAAGTGAACCAAGTGAATGCCTACCTTGTGTTTCTTCAGTTTTGAAAACTCTGAAGAGTCGGGTGGCTAGAAAACCAAACTCTCTCTCACAAGCATCAGACAGCGTGGCTATCATTTCAGCCATGGAAGTCTCTCCCCCAACACTGGATAATCGATTGTAATCTGTAAAGAGAAACCTGAACAAGAAAAATAACAAAATCAGTGTGCCAAATCTAAAAGCCTACAACAGCAAACCTAAAGCTGTAGTAAGCCAATGTGTAATGTACAGAAACTATTGTCCTGTAATGCAACAAAAGCTTGAACACGATGCCAAAGAAGAAAACCAGTCCTTTATTTCAGCCTTTGTCTTAGCTACATTTTGGACAACTTTTCCCTCTTTTATCAAAACTGTCTAACAGTATGGTTTGTGGAGATTGGTTTGTGCAGAGAATGGAGGAGCTGATTTCCCAAACCCCTGATCAATAACATACATACCATAGGACCTGGTTCTATTGGTCTACTTTTAAGACCACTCGGCTATACCTTTCCATTTCGAATTTAGCAGCCTGTCCGGTAATATGACCTTTGAGGTCTAATCTCCTTGGTTGGAGAGACCCCTTAGGCAATGTTCACACAGCTTATTGCCGAAGTAATTGAGGGGACAGTTTTCCCCCCGCAATTACGCCGGCTGCCGTGCAGTGGGGGCGAGGGGCCGGCAGCTCGCCGGCCCTATAGACATTCATTATTTACGGCGTGTACGCGCCGTGAATAATTGACATGTCACTTTCTCCACGCCCGGCGTATTAGCAGAGCGGCTAGAGGAGACAGAGTTCTCTATGAGAACTATGGATTACCGTAATGACAGGGACGGATTTCAGCCTGTACTGCAGCGCAAATACGGCGCGCAGTACTGCTGAAATCAGCCCCCAAATAAGCCGTGTGAACGAGCCCTTAAGGTGGAGATGTGCTTGCTTTAGAGGTTAAGGAGTGGACCTGCCAACGGCCTGAGATGATCCATTTCTTGCTGTACATCTTACTTCCCCCCCTCCCTCCACACCCACCCTTTTTATTTTTTTATATTTTTTGTTGTGTGCATTTGTGAAGTATTTTACGTCCCAATTACTTTTAGTATATTATCACAACAGGGTTGTGCTTTGCACCCATTTGGTTCTTATCTTCTGTTGGCTTTTATATCTCAGTTGTGTTATCACTCTATCTCTATTTTATTTGTGCGGAAGTTCGCACTTGAGTTACCTTGCTCTATGCCATTTTTTGATTTAATCGATAATACAGGTTTTCTACTTTGTATTTCAATAAAATTCTCTTTTTGAATGTGAAAAAAAAACGGTCTAACAGTAAGATTATGTTCTCACGGCGGGTTAGATCCGTTTTGAATCCGGAAAAGGCTGCGTAAATCGCATCCAACACACAGCTGCATGTTTGGCTGCAGCAGGATCGCACCCTATAGTTCTAAATAGCGTGTCTGCTGCGTCTTTCAGATCAAGAATTGACATGACAATTATTTGACGAGATCTGGCAGACACAAGTAAAAAACACATCGGCGATCACTCGTCTGAACGCCATCACATGTTTTACATGGAAAGCAATGTAAATCACACTGCACATTGTTAGATGTGTGTTTAGGTCCGTAACACGGATCCAGACATGCATCTAAAAAAAGTTCCAACACGTGGTGTGAACATACCCTTAAACAGATTTTGTTGCCCAGAACAATCAGCAATCATTTTTAAAACCAATCTAGGAAAAATGAGAGCTAAGCTCCAATTGGTTGCTACGGGCAACAGAGTCATCTTGTTAGATTTGATAAATGACATCCATTATTAATGACACCTAGCAAGTAGATAAGCCTGCTACTGGGGAACACAAACGAAAGCTGGCAGTAATAAGACGAAAAATCCTTATTTATATAGCACCAACGTATTCCACAGCATTCTACAATGTAGAGGGTACAAGTACAGACAAAACACATAACATAGTACAAAACTAACAACCGATTAAACAAGAGAAGAGACAACCCTGCTCACAAGAGCTTACAATCTATGTGGGTGTAGGGGTGAGACAAAAAAGTCAGAAGTGCTCAGTTTGCACAATGGTCCAGCCCTATCTTCAATAAATGTTGGATAGTATACATAAAAGTGGATGAACCTGCCGTCCAGACAGTAGATCTATGTACAGATAAGTTCATGCAATGTTATGAATTTGTAAGACAAAGTGAGTTGTTAGCAATTAGGGATCTTGGTCGGCCTGCCCAAGATTAATTAGGCTGTGCACATCCATATATTTTGAAAAACGTAAGCATAGGTGCACACTGAAAAGGCAATAGCATACATCTAATACAAATATCAGTGGCACACTAAAATCTAAGTAAAACATCAAGGTATATAGGAATATTGGAAATGCATTACTGCTAAGGAAAATATGAAAAACCTGGGACTCTTAGTTTACAGTATTTGATCAAAGATTGTATTAAGCTTAATAGGTGAGCTTAATACAATCTTTGATCAAAAACTGTAAACTAAGAGTCCCAGGTTTTTCATATTTTCCTTAGCAGTAATGCATTTCCAATATTCCTATATACCTTGATGTTTCACTTAGTTTTTAGTGTGCCACTGATATTTGTATTAGAGGCCTGCCCAAGATAACATGTTCTCAGGGCGTGCTAAAAATATGGGTGCCGTGAGTTAACCTTATGGTTTGGGGTAACCCGTTCCAGAAAATTGGTGCAGCACGTGCTAAGTCTTGGAGGCAGCATGGGAAGATCAGATGATTGAGACATTTAATCTAAGATCATCGGCACAGAGCAGAGTCCAGGTAGGGTAGTAGACAGAGATGAGTGAGGAAATGAAAGGGGTGCAGCTCTGTGGAGAGCTTTATAGGTGAGAGTGATTACTTTATGTTGTATCCTGTACTGAATGGGAAACCAGTGCAGTGACTGACACAGGGTATTGGCATCAGTATAGCGGCTGGAAACAAAGATGAGCCTGACTGCTGCATTCAGGAAAGATTGGAGAGGGGAGAGTTTGCGGAGAGGTAGACCGATAAGCAGGGAGTTACAGTAGTCAAGACACGAATGTATAACGGCAACAATATGATCTCTGTTGGGTGGTGAGGTTTCCCACAGTGAGAAAAGGGCGGATTCTTCAGCTGTTTTTTAGATGCAGATAACAAGATTGTGTAAGAGATTGAATATAAGTAGTGAAGGATAAAGTGTGCCTGCTGCCTAGGAGTTATGGTAGCAAGAATTCTTACACCAACTAGAATTCCTTTTACAGGTTTCATGTTGGGGAAAAGTAGTGTTGGAAACCCCCTTTAAATTTAGAGCCAACTGTTTATGAGCATAAGCAGAAGATATTGATGCAGAGACAAAACACTTTTAAACAAAGTCAGAGCAAATATTTCTTCTTTTCTTTAAAAGCATGCATTTGTCATAAATACGGTCAGGATTATTTTGTTTCCTCACAAAACCCTCACCTTACTGGCAGCGCCTTCGTGGTCTGCTCTGGGAGCTCCGGAGGATTCACAAACATCAGCTTCAACAGCAATTCCAGGTACCCAATATGTCTAGCCAGCCTTGTACTCAGCACCCAGGCCCAGTTCCAATTCTCACCTTCCTGCCGTCCACCAAAATACACCACAGCTGTAAACAGGGAAATAATTTAGCAGAGATTAGTCCATATTTCATAGGCTTACAGTTCATTTTGTTATTAGCCACCCAGCTGTGTTGACCACTAATTTTTTATTCTTTATTTATATCTACCACCAATTTTCCAAAGGTAAGCTCTACCAGATCAATGGCCCACTGTTAAAAGTTTTCGTATTAAACATATATTTATAGGGGTTTTGCCATTTCATACACTGATGGTGTATTAATAGCTTATGCCATCAATGTCAGATAGATGCAGGTCCCAGTGGCTGGACCAGTACTTATCTTCAGAATGGACCCAGAAAACTACCCATTCTGAATGGAGAAGTGGGCGCACTTGCAGTCACTCTCTATTCATTTCAATGGGAGTACTGAGTACTGCCAAACGCAAACACTCGACTATACTCAAAACTCCTACTGAAATGAATGGAGAGTGCCCCCACAAGTGCAACCACTTCACCATTTTCAACAGGAAGTTTCATGGGCCCGTTCAAGAGATCGGTGTAGGTCCTTGAGGTGGGACGGGCACAAATCGCATCCATATCCTCCTTTCTCTTAAAACTAAATGTAGAGAAAACTGAATTTATCTTTCCACCGTCACACTCTCTCCCCCCAACTGATCTATCAAAGTTTGATACTACAAAAATGCTGGTCCAGGCCCTTGACACTTCCCACCTTTACTACTGCTACATCCTTCTCTGTGGCCTCCCGTCTAGCACTCCTGCTCCCCTTCAATCCATCCTCAATTCCACTACTCGTCTTATCCACCTCTCCCCCCCTGCCAATCCCTTCACTGGCTACCCATTTCCCAGCAAATTCATTTCAACTTACTTACCTGACCTACAAGGCTCTCCATAACCTCTCCCCTCCATACCCCTCTGCCTTAGTCTCCAGATACCTCCCCTCACGCAATTTCCGCTCCTCACAGGACCTTCTTCTCTGCTCTCATCTTATCAGTTCCTCACACAACCGTCTCTTCTCCCGTGCTTTCCCCATACTCCGGAACTCACTGCCCCAACACATTAGACTCTCCTCCACTTTCACTAGCCTCAAATGCAACCTGAAAACCCATTTCTTCAGGATAGCCTATAACCTACAATAACCCTGCTGCCCCTAGGTGTTCCCCCCCCCTTCTCCCCCCCAAAAAAACATTTCTGCCCTTCACCTTCTGTCTCTTTCCTCCTTTCTATAGATTGTAAACCCTCACAGGCAGGGTCCTCTCTCCCTCTGTACCAATTATTAATCATTTATCGTCACCATTGTTCTTCGACATATGTTATGCAGGTAACCCCCTCGAATGTACAGCGCCCTGAAACGAACAACGCTTTAAAATAAATAGATGGCATATACTGTTGATATAACACACTATTCAAAAACATTGCTCTCATGTATAGCCGATTATTTTCAGTATATTTATTACTATTTTACAATCCAATACCTTCTATTACTACACTTATAGGGGGAGGAAAGGAAAGGGAAAAAAATAAAATTAAAAAAAAAAAAAATCGCATTCAGTTCTATTCTAGAACATTGACAGACAATGCCAACCTGTGGTAAGTTGCCAAATTTATCTGTCGGCGATTCTCCTCATAGCATTCACTTTGTAAAGCTGAGACCTGCTGGAGCAGTTACTCATCTTGGCGTACTCCTCAACGTCATAGGCGTGAGGAGCACGCCAAGACAAGTAACCGCTCCAGCAGGTCTCAGCTTTACAAAGTGAATGCGAAGAGGAGAATATAGTACTAGAAGGTACTGGTGTGTAAAATCTAACAAAAAAAACTGAAAATAATCAGCTATACACAAGAGCATTGTTTTTTAATAGTGTGTTACATTAATGGTGGGGGATCTATGAAAATGCTCAGCAATTAATAACCTGTGGTAGCAAAATAGAAGCAAGAGGTACGTAAACTCCTTTTGGAATTTTTTTGCATTTTATTTAAAAACATTTGTAGATTCCCATCTGTCCTATGAAAGATAAAAATGGAAGCAGAAAACACGAGACCCACCATTCATAATAGATAATGAACTAACTAACTTCTGCACAGGTCAGAGCATTCCTACAAAACACTCCCATAGAAGTCCACGAGTCATCGCCAGACAACAGGTGCCTGTGGTTGCTTGGATCTACAGCTAAGGGGACAATGTACAGACATATGCGTTCCAGAACTCAAAGGGTAATGTAATAAATAAATAAAAAAATTAATATATACACACACACACACATACATATATACACACACACATATATATATATATACACACATACACACACGTACAGACATATACACATACACACACACATTTTTATACGTTACAGCTACCACATTTTTATACGTTACAGCTACAAGCATAAGGTTATTTTTTCATGCTGTCTTTGTGGTAATACGGTAACCAGGTGCTGTGATTCACTGTCGGTTTCCCCGGAGCACAGTACAGGACTGTAAAAAGAGGTGACTGTGGATGGAAGACAGGCCAGAGTGCTGTCTAAAGTACAGGCGAGCAAGAGAGTAATGTCAACAGCAGACTGATAGCAGCGCACACAGGTACGTGCCACTATTCGCCGTGTGAACATACCCTAAATGCATGTTATTGATATTTTATCTGAGCAACACAAAGCATTTGTAAAGTGTAAAGAACAGGATACATGCTTTTCCAAATGTTTCCAAATTAAGTAACTGAAATTATGATGTACATATGTATCCAGCCCCTAGTACTCGGATATCCCTAAATAAAATTCAGTGTGACCAATTGCCTTTAGAAGTCACTTAATTAGTAGATCAAGTACATCTATATGTAATTTATTCTGACTATAACTACAGCCGTTTTGTGAAGACCTCACTGAACATAAGCGAACAAACAGCATCATGAAAACCAAGAAACACACCAAACCGCACAGGTCTAAAATTGTACCAAAGTGTTTTGCAGGGTTAGGTTTAAAAAAAAAAAAAAAAAATCCCAAGCTCTGAACATCTCACAGAGCACTGTTCAATCCATCATCTGTAAATGGAAGGAATATGGCACAACTGCTATCCTACCAAGACATGGCCGTCCATCTAAACTGGCAGCCAAGAGAGTACATTAGGCTAAGTTCACATGTCATAATTGCGGGGCGTAAGTACGTCCCGCAGTTACGCCAGGACTTCGGGAGCTCGCGCCGATCAGCACATACTCCCGCAGGGCCGGCAACCTGCCAGCCCCATTGACATCCATTACTAGCGGCGCGTATTCGCTGTTAGTAATTGACATGTCACTTATCTCCCCGCGTGTCGTATTGTACGAGTGGGGAGAGGAGGCGTAATCCATAGTTATCTATGCACTGGGGCGCATTTCACTCGTATTTGAGCGCAGTACGGCGCGAAATAAGCGGCGAAATGCGCCCAAATTTAACCCGTGTGAACATAGCCTTAGAGAAGCAGCCAAAAGGCCTAGGGACAATCAGGAAGAGCTTCAGTGATCCACAGCTCAGGTGAGAGAATCTGTCCAGAATTCTGCAAGTTAGAATAGGCAAAAATTGCAGCCTCTAGATGTGCAAAGTTGGTACACATATCCCCCAACAGACTACAGCTGTTACTGCAATTAAAGGTGGTCCTACAAAAGTATTTACTCAGGGGGGCTGAAGACATATATACGGTACCCTCAGCATTTTTTTAATGTGCAAAAATTGGAAGAGCACGTATCATTTTCTTTATACTTCGCAAATACTTGCTACTTTAATTTTCTCTAACATTTAAAAATGAGGAACAGTTCAAGGGGCATGAATAATTTTGCAACCTACTGTGTGTATACACAAGAATTGTACAAGTAAATCTACAAATAAATGGCTTTTACCAATATACTTGTATGTTTTTAGTACTCTCACTCAGCTGTCAGCATGTAATCACCAATTCATGGAGAAAAAAGCATGGGATCCCCCAAAATCTCATGATCAGTGAGGGTCCTAGAGCTTGAGCCCCACTGATTATGCTAATTCACTTTTATGGCATGTCAGTTGTGAAAGTATGAAGTTTTAATTTGAGGGTACAAGGGACATTAAAGAAGTTGCTCTCTAATGCAATTAAAAACCTGGCAGTGTTGACAAGGTCTGTTTCCATTTCCTGAAGACAAGAAATGGCACATGTGTCACATCTTCAGTATTCTAACACTAAAATGTTACTCACCAAAGAAAACGTAGAGGACGGTGAGTAAACTGAGTGACACCGCTATCCCTAGTTTGGTATCCACAGTAAATGAGAGGAGCAAACCAACAGTGGTGCACATCATAAGAATGAGAAATACAATAAGCCAGGAGAACTGGAAGAGAGGCTCAATCTGCTGCCCAGCGAAGGTCTTCATCTCATCTATAGCAAAGGAAAAAAAAAAAAAAAATGTTAAAAAAGCTCATATCACTTTGAAGAAAGTGTCTTACTATTTAGTCCTCAAATCCTCAGGTATTTACAGGGGTTGTCTTATTACTAAGATTAGCTTTCAATATAACGGGAACAGTACATGAAGAGTTTCACATGTATTACTTTATATTTTTGGTTTTGTTGAAAAGATGAAGTAGATAGTCTCAGCTCTGAGTGCACACAAGTTTCTCTAGGTTACCGGACCTGCTCTCCCTGCTCGATGTCTAATCGGCATGGCACATTGGCCAGCAGCTTGAGTGTGTTATTTCTAATAAAGGAGAGCAATTCGGTTGTCTCCACTGCACAGAAAAACAAATGTATTTTCGGAGGTTTTAGGATTCTAAACCCACTGAAAATATGATCAGGCAGTCCATAGACTTGAATAGTAAAAACCGTGGTCTACACGGGCCGTTTTTTCTCGGCTCGTCTTCTGACGCCGGCAGATTATACAACATGTTGTATAATACGTCGGCGCTTTGAGTTTTCTTCCCATACAAATCAATTGTATGGGCCGACGGCAAAAAAAGGAGAACCGACTGCGGTTTTTGCAAACACGGTGACAAAAACAGTGGTCGTGCATCAGAAAGAACGGTAGACTTTCAGTAATTTTTTTTTGTCCGATGCTGTGGGGATTTAGCCTTAGCAAAAAGAAGTTTAGAGCTTAGAATAAACAAAAACTATAGACAAGATCTCATGCATTCAGAGCAATTAGAAGAGCTGTGACTAAAACAGAGCTTATATGCTAATCACTGCTACAGAACCACCAACAACCTAACCAGGAAAAGACAGGCTGTCTGAATGAAAGCTGCTTTTGGCTCTGTGAAACTGCATTCTAAAACAACCCCTGTAATCTTCCCCCACCACCTAAAATAGATGAGAAAATTAGGGTATGTTCACACAATGTATTGCGGCGCATACCGTACACGCCGCAATATATCATGTGCTTCGGGAGCTCGCAATGATCAGCGCGTATTCCCAAGGCACAGGCGGGCCGGCAGCCCGCCAGCCCCATAGACATTCATTACTCGCGGAAGCGACACGAATAAGTGACGTCACTTATTTCCCCGCGCGTACAATACGATCGTATTGTACAAACGTGGGGTGAGGAGGCATAATCAATAGTTCTCTATGAGAACTATGGATTACCGTAATTTGGGCGCGCATCTCGCCCGTATTAGAGCGCAAATACATGGCGAAAAACGTGCCGAAAGTACGCTGTGTGAACATCCCCTTAGACTTGTTGTAGTGACTAGTGTAACTTCCAGTTAGAGACTATACCTTCAAGTTTTTTGAGCAAAAACGACTTCCCACTGCCCCACAGAGCATACAGACCAACACAGATTGGGGGCTGCATCGTGGGCTCGCTCAGTATATCAGGCTGGGATCTACTGTACAAGTCATATACAAGCATGTCGCCATCAGACTCAGTCGGAGAAAGATGCCCTGTGAAAAACAGCATGTATTAAGTGAAGCCTAGCATATTAAAAAAAAAAAAAAAAAAACAAAAAACCCACCCCCACACACACACAAAAAAAAAAAAAAAAAAAAAAAAAGATAAATCACATTTCAGTTCACAACAAAATTTTAATGCAAAGGCAAAACCATGTATATATTGTCTGTGTGTATATATACACACACACACACACATTATCTATCTATCTATATCTAATCTATATCCCCCCCCCCTTATTGGTAATGGTTGGTGGATTTTATATGGTTAAGATAACCAAGTCACTTACTGGCACCAAATATCTGGGTAAGAATACTCTTCTGGTGGCTGCAGTCGATGTTGTATGGGGTCTCTCCAGCCTTGTTCGGTCTGTACAGTAATCGGCCATCCTTTGGGTTCCTCAACAGCAGTTCTGCAAGTTTACGGCTTCGGCCTCTGATAGCGATATGAAGTGGAGTGTCTCCTCTCTGAAAATAGATCTTATTTAGGGCTGGGCACAATTCACACACTGAGCAGTTATTAAACAAAATAAGTGACAGCCCTAGTACAACCAAAGAGGGTAGAGGATGCACGTTATATTCTTCTGTACAATTACATGTATGAAAAGATTCTAGTAAATTTAGTTAATATAATTAGACAAACACACACATGTAATCCACAGTATAGGAATTCTCTTACCTTGTCGACTGCAGAAACCTTTGCTCCTTTGTCAAGCAGGAGTTCCACCACCTCTATACTTCTCATCTTAGTTGCCTTAATCAATGGAGTTTCTCCATCCTGAAAGTCAATGGCACGTGTTACTAAAGGGTTTGTACCTACACACGGCTAAAACATGAAAAGCTATGTCTACCTGCACAACCAAATTTTTCATCATTTTTCGCTTATAACTTGGTCACTGCTACTTATCTGTGCAGCCAAGGGTGGGCTCTGGACAGAATCGGGCTCCTTCGCCCTCTGGCAGCTGACATGGTCCCTTCTTTCTTCTGTTACAGCAGCCCTCTAAGCTATTCATTCCCTGATAAGCAGGACAGAAAGCTATTCCTAGTGCCTGATGTGCACTAGAAGATCACTCTGCAGAGATCCGGATGAGGGCAGAGTGACAGAGCATGTGCGTCCACCGACTATCAGATCGGGATGAGGGCAGAGTGACAGAGCATGTGCGTCCACCGACTATCAGATCGGGATGAGGGCAGAGTGACAGAGCATGTGCGTCCACCAGCTATCAGATCGGGATGAGGGCAGAGTGACAGAGCATGTGCGTCCACCAGCTATCAGATCCGGATGAGGGCAGAGTGACAGAGCATGAGCGTTTCCCCCAGTATCAGATCGGGATGGAGGGCAGAGTGACAGAGCATGTGCGTCCACCAGCTATCAGATGGGATGAGGGCAGAGTGACAGAGCAGTGCGTCACCAGCTATCAAAATCGGGATGAGGGCAGAGTGACAGAGCATGTAGCGTCCACCAGCTATCAGATCGGGATGAGGGCAGAGTGACAGAGCATGTGCGTCCACCAGCTATCAGATCGGTATGATGGCAGAGTGACAGATCATGACAGACCACCCGATCTAAGATCGGGATGAGGGCAGAGTGACAGAGCATGTGCGACCACAGCTATCAGATCGGGATGACGGCAGAGTGACAGAGCATGTGCGTCCACCAGCTATCAGATCGGGATGAGGGCAGAGTGACAGAGCATGTGCGTCCACCAGCTATCAGATCGGGATGAGGGCAGAGTGACAGAGCATGTGCGTCCACCAGCTATCAGATCGGGATGAGGGCAGAGTGTCGGGGCATGTGCGTCCACCAGCTATCAGGTCGGGATGAGGCAGAGTGGACAGAGCACGTGCGTCCACCAGCTATCAGATCGGGATGAGGGCAGAGTGACAGAGCATGTGCGTCCACCAGCCATCAGATCGGGATGAGGGCAGAGTGACAGAGCATGTGCGTCCACCAGCCATCAGATCGGGATGAGGGCAGAGTGACAGAGCATGTGCGTCCACCAGCTATCAGCTCACTAGCTGAACGTGTGAATAGCTATATATTTTAAACACTAGGAGACACCAAACTAGAGTTAATACAACTCGTCACTAAATCTGCGTTTAAATGGCAAATATTGGCAAACTCTGGTAGCTTCCTTCTAATGTTATCAATGGGTAATCCGCGTGGAAGTTCACACTGAACGATGCCGTTCATTTCTCGACTGTGGATTTAAAATTCATAAGGCTCTGTATCGGGTAGCCGTGAAAATCCAGAGCAGAAATCCAAGGATATCGAACATGAACATACCCTCATGATCTATACATTGAAAATAAGATATTCAATGTTAGGACATACTTCTTATGGCAAGGGCTATTTACTAACTCCATAGGGTGCAGATGGAGGTGCACGTTGTAAAATATGCTCATTGTTACTGTATATACTCGAGTTTTTCAGCACAAAAAATGTGCTGAAAAAAAAAAAAAATCGGCCTTCAGCTTATACTCGAGTCACTGTCAGCGACACTTCAGCTATATGCAACTCCTCTGGGAGCGCATACAGCTGAAGATCCCACTGCGGAGCAGAGAGTGAGGGCTCCCTGCTTCGCAATAGGACTCCAGATGGCCGCAGACTTGCAGCTGTCCGGAGTATCCGGTACAGTCGGCGTGACTGTCATCCCGCTGCCTGACAATATCACGCCCTCTGTCACAGCAAGAAGACTGAGCAGCGAGGGAGAGAAGTAAGTAGTTATTTTTTTTAAAAAAAAAAACCTGCCTATACGGGACATTAAACTGCCTATACCTGTCCATGTAGTTTTATTGGTATCCATCTTTATTTTTTACTTTTACCAGCAGCCACTACATTTTAAAACCATATGCTTATACTCAAGTCATTAAGTTTTCCCAGTTTTTTTGCGGCAAAAGTAGGTGCCTCGGCTTATATTCGGGTCGGCTTATACTCGAGTACATTTGGTATTTTAATTAATTTAGTCATTAAAAAAAAAAAAAAAAGCCAGAAAATAATGAAAATGAACTGGGGGCATTTTGGACGCTGTTTTAGGCACGGAAAACACGCCAAAAAGAGCGTCCAAAACAGTTGTGAACATACCCTTAGAACGATATCTATTTATCTGAAGGACAGGGATGTGTTACTTTTTTCCTTTCCAAGCAGTTTGGAACTTGCAAGAGTGGGACCTCATCTAAAAAGGGGCCCTCTCGATAACGCCCTTGCAATATTTCTACATTACGTTTGTTTTTCAGGGATTTTTTTCTCTCTAATCTGGAAAAAAAAGTCAATGAAGTTGCTGTTGGAGAAACTGGGCTTCATTTTGCCATAGAAACCCAAACAGTGCCCACTTCATTTTCAAAGCTTTAAGGGGAAATAAAAGCAGAGTTCTGATTGGTTGCTTTAGGGAACAGGCCCAGTATCTTCATCGGGTGCCTCGTATTTAGTACTAGAGGGGTATGTTTACACAACCGATTCGGACGCTGAATTTGATATAAGTTCTGCATTCAAATATGATTTCACAGTGTTTTCAATGAGAAATATGGGTATCGATGCAAAATGACAAAATTTCTCAACGCAGATTTTAAAGCTAGGTGACTAAGGAGGGGGACGAGTGAGTATTGCCAGGGTTTTAAATCGATTCGGGGCCACGCCCTTGCTCCGATTCTGATCAGACAACCAAACCGCAAGAAGGCTAATTGGCATCCGGAAACACAGCAAGATCTGCTACTTTTTTTTTTTTTTTTTTTTTACAGTCCACATCTAAAATCCACATAAAAGGTGTACTACACAGCCACGATCCCAGAGCATGTCCTGCGAGCAACCGGAAACCTCCGCAACCTGGTCTTTAACCCTTTGATTGCGGCGGGTTTTCGTTCCCGCAATCAAAGGGTTCCCCTGCTGTGTCGGGGAACGGAACACCCATGACCCGACAGACTCAGGGAACGGTTGCACATCAGCCCCCGGGGGACCTAGAGTGGCCCAAAGGGGCTGTTACTAAATGACTAGGACGCCTTGTGCTTCCTAATCAGCCTTGGTCACACTGACACAGACAGAAGTATTTGCATATATGAATAGTAATACATTATAAAAAATGTAAAAAAAAAAAAGGGTTTAACAGTTTTTCCATTTCATGGGAGTAAAAGTAAAAGGAAAAAAAAAAAGTGTAAAAAAAAAAAAGTGTATAAAAATAAAAAAAAATAAATAAATATTTAATAAAAAATTGTGCATAAATTACACGCACAAAAAACCTACACATTTGGATCCCCCCAAAAACCCAATAACCTAGAAAACTAACACGTTGAAATGTGAAAGGTGTAAAAAAAAAAAAAAATACTCAATTTTTTTATAAGTGAACTTAAACTATTACCCCATAAAGTACAACTTGTCTCGAATAAAACGAGGACTCATACAACTGCGTCATTTAAAAAATAAAAAAAGTTTACAAATGTTTAAAAACCCAAAGGGGGAAAAACAAAACAATGTTTGGTCATTAAATACTTTTTTAGGGGTTCGGGGTTTAAAGGAGTTGTTATTACAGCTTTCAGCCCGTCAGTGTCCCGGGAAGTTGAACGGGGGCGTCTTCTTTTCTGCTGTTCTGCTCCCTCTTCCCCCCCCTCAGAACAAGGCAGTACGTAACTTTTTTACAGGGGGGGGGGGGGGGGGGTTTTGCTCTAATTTCCCCGTTTGTGCCTGCCAGTCTGTTTCAGGAGGGGCTACTAAGTGAAGAGAAAAGTAAGCGTTTTGCTAAAAGCAAGAGGATGCAGTTTCCT